>JAVJIF010021113.1:0-25154 GCA_038442645.1 Agave tequilana
TAATTACACACCTCCAGGGAAAAGCGTTGACCAAAATTTTGAGGAGATGTATGGAACTGTGTTAGAATTCTTAAGCATTCATAGTGAGAAAGTTCTAATTGAGAACTGTGATGGTGATCAATTTTTGAATAATGAATGTAGAAATTGAGGAAGAAAAACCTAAAGAAGGTGAGACTAGGGAGGAAGAAAGCTAAAATGACAAAAAGATTGACCTCCCCACTATGCCCTATAAAGAGAACCCATTGGAATGATGAGAAGAGAGCTAGAGGGATGAGACCGGAAAAGATTTAGGTGTGTGAGAAACATGATGTTGTATATCTTTTTGTATAATATATATGCCCCTTTTTTACATTCCATTTCATGCGTTTATACATTTCTTTTATACATTGAGGACAATACATGAGATAAGAGTTGGGGAGGGCCAACATGACTAATATAACTAATAAAGAAAGAAAAAATATATATATAAAACTTTTTGAAAGGTAAGAATAATATTTTGATATATTTTTTATAAGAAATTAAGTCAATTTTAAGGAATAGGAAAATCATAATTAGGATTTCTTATACTTGGTCAAAATAAGATGACTTGTTTGATTTTCAGGGTTAGGAAGAAAATTGATGAAAGTAATGTAGTCTTGATTTTTACCTTGAAGAAATATGCACACCTTACACATTTACGCACTTAGGATTAAAAAACAAAGACTCTTATGCCTATAAAAAAAAAAGAAAAAAAAGAGAAAAAAATATATGTATGTATATCTATAAAAAATAAACAAATCTAATTATTGATTAGCTAGGTGCTTTGGCCTAAAAAGCTTTGGTATTTATGCAAAAGATAATTAGATAAGTTTAAAATATATATATATAAATCCTCTGATTAAGCTGGGTATTTGTGCCTCATGAAGCATAAGTATTCACGCCTAAAGGGTACATTTTATAAATAAAATCTTTTGTTTCGTAGCCTTGTCTACTCAAGTGTTTAAGTCCTCAGGGGTGTTTTCTCACCTGGTGCCCTAAGACTGTCTAGTTTGGGTGTCACCGACTAAAGGCTCGTTACATGGGCAGATTAGAAAGCCTAATAGAATTAAGAAATAAATACCACCAAAAATAAATATAAATAAGGCATAGGAGTTAATGTTAAAGAACCCTTAGTCAAACTTCACGGTCACGAAAGTGCATATGACTCAAGGTAAAGTAATAGACTAGATGAAAAATACAATTTGACTCCTTACTTTGATTGAGGACATGAATTTGAATAGAGACTAAGTTTAGGAATAAAAAAATTCAATTTTCCTATAACTTATAAATTACTTGAACTCTTACAACAATACCTCAAATATTTTTCATCTTTTCAAAATGCTTTTCAAAAATGCTAACATTTTTTTCCTTTCTTTATGGATATTGTGGGTGCAATCCACTGAAAACCCTCATGAGACAAAACTCATCCTTTAAGGGTAACTTAGAGGTTTAATGGCTTATTGCACATGCTCAGTGCAATCGAGTGACCTGCGAAAGTGGTCTAATAATTGATTATGATTAGTTTTAATGTTTTGCTCGAGGGCGAGCAAAAGATAAGTGTGGGGGTGTAATCGGTCACTTATATTGCATATATATTGTCACATTACCATGTTTATTATCTAAATAAATCATATTAATAAGTCTTATTTTTCTTTAAAAATGTAGGCCAATTGCTAAAGGATAGGAAAGAGAAACGAGCCCAAAAGCCCATCAATTCTGATTTAATTCAGAATTAATTCAAAATCAGGAAATCGGGGCAGATCATGGCAAATCAGAGAGGTTGAAAACTGGTTAAAATGAATCTTCCCAAATCAAGTGGTTAAAGCCAAAAATCAAGGCTGTTTCATCAAATCCTAGAGCTAAAATGGAAAACCAGTAGGAGAAAAAAGGGAAATCACCAAGCGAGCGAGACCCACCAACCTGATGTGGCCACCTGGCCACACCATGGCCGCGAAAACGCGGCCAAAGTCGCATTTTCGTGGCATTTTAGTGCTTGTTGGGGGAGCGTTTGCTCCCCCTATCTTCGTACGCCCCTTTTTCGTTTGATTTTTGCCTATAAATACTGTAGTTTTCAGAGAAAAATGGACCGGAAATTAGTTTAAGTTTTTCTCTTTATTTTTAAGGTTTAGATTCTTTGTTAGATAGTATAGAGAAATTGTATCTCTGTTTTTTAATTTGTAACTCAGTTCAATTACTAGTGAGAGAGAGGAATCGAGTGATTGTAATCTGAAGATTGAAGTGGCATTAATAAAGGATCAAGTTTTCTCTTCTTCCACTCCAATTCACGGGTATGTCTTGCTTTATTTACATATCTTGTTTTTCATCTTCCATGAATAGCTAAACTTGTATTCTGGGCTCACTATCGTCCCTCTCTTCGATCCCTCTTGTTTTGGACGGTTTTGATGTAAAGAACCCAATGGAATCATATGCATGCCTTAACTAAGCCTTTGTTCTTTGAAAGTGTTCTTGAAGGCACATGAGGATGGGTTTGAATTTCTAAACTTCTATTTCTTTTAAAATATCACTTGAACTTGCTTTTATTTCATACTTGAAAACTGATGATTTAACATTCAGTTCAAAAGGATTTTTTAAGAAAAAGAGTTAAACTTTCCAAACGATCTTATTTGCTTTGCTTAAGACTTTCAAAACTAAAACTTAAGTTTTTGCCTATGATCAAGTTGAGGCATTAAGAATTTCAAGAGAAGAACACATCGTTGAGTAGTAAGATAGTGAGCTCAGATTTATTTCCTATATTATAAACAACCAAACAAATTTCAATATTTTTTAAGATCACCTTTTCTAAAGACTTCTCTAAGTTTTTTAATTTTTCATTTATCACTTCCCTTCTCTCCATTCTCTTTTCAACTAAAAATAAAAAAAAACACCATTTTTTACTTTTTAACAAAAAACACCGAAAAACTTTCATCGCATTCCTCCTTGTGGACACGACCCGTTAGCCCATAGCTAGACGGTAATTCTTATCACTTTCATTTTACAATCAATTATAAAATTGAATCATCTATTGTGGATGCTCACATTCCATATATGATGAATCATGAATGTGAACTTAAGTTCTTTGATTTGGAACCTGCTCTAGAACTAGACCCAGCTCTCGAACTTAAACTGAGTTTTTAAGAGTTAGGATCATTTTGAGAGGATTTGAACACACATACACCTTCCAAGGAGCAAGTTGAATCATATTGTGAGGATAAATGGGATAAAGATAAACTTTTATTTCAAGCTAAATTTGAGAATGAATTTAATAAATTTTGTGAGGAGAATTTTGTTAACAAGCCAAAGATTTCATCTTATTAGGTTGAGCATGAAACTGATTTTATTGAGTCAGTATTTATTCTCAAACCTAATATTCTTGAGCCCAAATCAATCACTTCAACAAATTATATTCTGTCGATGGACCAAGGTGTAGACAATTATGACTATAAGATGATTTTTCAAACTTGGTCATATAACGGAGATAGTTTTTATGTTAGAATTTTTCATGATCCTATTCATATTGGGGTTGTAACACTGTACATAAGAAAGAGGTCAACAAAGGTGAGTTCGTTGATGATCCATGTTATATAGATTGGGTAACAATGCTACACTCAATTCGACCACCATCGGAACCACCATCTTGAGGTAACACTTTTCTTTCCCTCTCGTTCTTTCATGCATACATGCATTCATTCATACATTGAGGACTATGTATGAGATATGTGTGGGGGAATGTTTACGAACATACTAACATAGGTAGGCCAACTAACAATTTTTTTAAAAAAACTTTTTGATTAAAAACAATATTTTGATTTTTTTTTGGAAGTAATTAAGTTAGTTTTATGAAATAGGAAAATCATAATTAAGATTTCTTAATACTTGAACAAAATAAGATTATTTGTTTGAATTTTAGATTTAGGAAGAAAAATTGAAAAAGTAATTTACTCTTGATTTTACCTTGATGAAATATGCATACTTTATATACTTACACACTTAGGATTCAAAACAAAGACTCTTGTGCCTTAATATATATATATATTATATAATAAATAAATCTAATTATTGATTAGCTAGATGCTTTGGCTTAAGAAAGTGTTGGTATTTGCGCGAAAGATAATTAGGTAAGTTTGACAAAAAATATATATAAATGTAATATATGTATTAACACATCTAGTAATCAAATGTTAGGTATTAGGGCCTCAAAAAGTCTTGGTACTTACACAAAAAATTAGATAAGTTATACATATTAAAAGAGAGAGAGAGAAGAAGTACTTAAAGGACAATGAAGTAGAAATACTTCGAACTTCTTTCGAGAAAAAAATCATATATATATATATTAATATATAAAGCATAAAGTTAAAGTTGAAGAATTCGAGTCAAAAAAATTCACGATCACAAAGGTGCATATGACTTAAGGTAAAATAATAGACTAAGTGAGAAATTTAGTTTTAATCCTTACCTAGATTGATTACAAATTTTCAAGTAGAGACTAAGTATAGGAATAAATAATTTAGTGATCCTAAAACTTATAGATTAATTTGATATTCCAAATATTTTCTTAATTTCAAAAATTGTTTTTCAAAAATACTAACATTTTGTTTTTCTTTCTTTTATGAATTTTGTGGGTGTAATTCATTAAAAACCCTCATAAGAGAACACTCGTCTTCTAGGGGTAACCTAGAGGTTTAACGGCTTGCTACATGTGCTAAGTGCAACCGTGATTCCTACAAAAGTGAGTTAGGTTAGAATTAGATTAGTTTTTTCTTCTTCTTTTTCTAGTTTCACTCAAGGATGAGTAAAAGATAAGTGTGGGGGTGTGATTGATCAAAAGTCATATTTTAGTCACATTTTCATATTTATTTTTAATAAAATATTACTATTCAATTATTTTATTGTTTAGTAATGTGCAAGCCTCTATAATTAAAAAAAGAAAAGAAAAGAGCCCAAGAGAAGTTGATTAGTTTACAATTCTACATTATTATATCACATTTCTCTACTGATTTATAAATAAAATATCATTTCTAATTGTGTTTTGGTTTACTTTGCAAATAAATCAAGAGTTTAGGCGCAAAGGAGTATAAGAGCTTAATTAAACCCATTTTCGGGTAATTAAATCCAGATTTCTTAGAGGCCAAACAAGGGAGCTTCTAGAAGATGCATTGAACCAAGACCCTTGCGAACGTCAGACGAATATCTGGGCAAAAATACCCGAATCCCGATATACCAAGAAGGTCCTCGAAGTCACGAGAAGGTTCTCGCCAAAACTAGGGACATAGGGACCTATGTCCCTGGTTTTGCCGCGGAACCGCGGCAAATGCCACGTTTTCGCGATAATTTGGTAGGCCCACGCATTCATTTTCGGTCTCGTCTCGCCTTCCAGAGTTTTCTTTCGCCTATAAAAAGCCCTACAGATACCCAAAACGTAAGCAGATTGAGAATTTAGGCTAGGTTTTCTATCTTTTAGTGTAGTGTAGTATAGGTGCTCTTCTTCTTTTTTGTATTTTCATTTTCTTTTTAGATCTTGTAGTAGGGCAAAGAGATTCAGAGAGAGAAAGAGAGGGATTGATGTAATAGATGGTGACAATCTATGTAAAGGTGTCTCCTTTCTTCTCTGTTGTAATCTTCTCCATCTTTTATATGATGCTTAGCTAACTTTTCTTCTTATGACATTCTAACTACTAACCACTAACTATCTAACCCCTTACTTGATAATCCACATGAATCTAATAGCGTCTACAAGGCCTTGCTGTTGAAAGAGTCATTGATGGCTCATGATGATGAGTTCTAACATCTAATTTGCTAACCAATCTAACTCTCTTATTTCATGTTTACTTCTAATAGTTTTGATGATCCAATGTTTGTATTAGCTTGCTCTTGATGTAAGTTTGAATGTGAAGAACCTCTTATTTGCTATGCTTTGTATCGTCTCTGGAAGTCAAGAACTACTGATGGCCAATAATCTATGTGAGGCAACTATCACTAAGAGGTTAGCATGTTAGTGGAGCAACTAGTAGTTAGGAGTCATGAGTTTTCTTCTATCTTATTTAAAAATCAATTTCAAAACTCTTCTTTTATCTTTCATCGTTGTTTTTACCATCTTCTTTGTTCAACTTTGTTTTCATTTTCTTTACCACAAGCTTCATCTTCTTTTCTATTTTGTTTTCTAAATCACTTCTCTTTCATTTTTATATCGCCGTTTTATCGCCTTTCCTCACCTATCACTTCTTGATTTTCTTTTATTTTTTTCTAATTCTTTTACAAAGAAGACTTGTTAACATAACAACGTGAATAAGGACTGTTAATGCTTCTATTGCCTCCCGTCCTTGTGGATTCGACCCGTTGAATGGTATAACGGAAGTATCGAGGGAAATTAGCACATACGAGTTTTTCATTGACTTCATAAAATACACATTTTCGAGTGCTAGATTCGTCCCGATCAAGTTTCCTTTATCTTCCTAATTTTATCCTATTTTTATTAACATAAAGCATGGTAAGGTGGTATAGAATGATGCAAAATGAACTCCAATTACACCGCCATACCTAGCTTTTGCTCGTCCCCGAGCAAAATAAGCAAAGAAAAAGAAAAAAACCCTAACTAAATTATTACACTACTTTCGTAGGTGACATAATTGCACTGAGCTCGTGCAATAAGCCGTTAAACCTCTAGGTTACTCTAGAGGAGTGTTGTCTCCTGAGGGTTTTCAGCGGATTGCACCCACAAAATCCCAAGAAAAAGAAAAAATGTTAGTGTTTTTTTCAAAAAAAGAAAAGGAAGAAAAAAGTTTATGATCCATTTTTGTTAAGAATTTCGGTGATCAAAAGGTTTCAGGTTACCCTAAACTTTTTCTTCTTTTATAAGTCTCCAATTGAAGTTTCATTTTCAACTTAGGTTAAGTTTTCAATTTTATCCTATCTAAATTTGGATTTTAAACTTAAATTAGTGGACAATCTTGAGGAGGAATCCCAACTGAAAATAGATAAAGATTTCTACCCAAATTCAGATTGCTTGAGCCACAAGTTAAAGATAAAAGGGAGAGAATTCAAATTTATACTCAGATTAGAAATCTTTAGTCTTTTGATCATAACTTTCTCTATCAAATTTGACGATTCAAAATGTTACAGAAAGCATACTTAAAGGGCTGCAAGTTTGCTTTTAATCACTATTTCAAATCCAGTCATTTGATGAGTCATATTCAGTAATTAACATGTAGTTAGCTGCAGACAAATTCAGAATTAAAATTCCCTATCCTATTTTGGAGATAAAGGATAAAATCAAGTTAAATTCAGAATTTAAATAATACTTGATCTCCAAGTTAAGAAGAAAATGATATTTTCATAATATTCTCAATTCAAATCTAAAGGATAAGGAGGTAGCCTCCTCATTTTGGTGTGCAACTTTATCTAGGACTCTCCCTGGGTTCTACTATAAAAGCTCATGTAGAGGCATGGAAAATCTTATCCTAAATCTAATCTTGGAATCTAACTTAGAATTTTCTTTAGTCTCTTCTCCATTGTGATTTCTAGTTTTAAGAGAAAAGATTTGTAAAGAAAGAAGGAGCGATTGTACTTTGATGATGACAGCTCAATATACAAGGTTTTTCTATTCTTCTTTTCAATTTTCTTTTCATTAATATTTATTTATTTTCTTTATATATTTTCTTTTACATGCTTTCTTAATTTAGTTTTCAAGCACCTGTAGCTAGATTTTCTCATAGCTTGCTAAAATATCACGACCATTACACCTGTGCTTAGTAGATAACCAGATTAGATCATCTGCATGCCTACTCTAATACTTGTTTTTGAAGACACATATGGATAAGCAATTAGGTCAAATATTTGCAAATACTTTTTAATTATTTTTCTTAATCTATGCTTGATGAAGATCTTGATAAGTTCATGTTAATCTTTAATAAGTGTTATTTCAAATAGGGTTAAGATTTACTAAGTATTTTCTAATGATTTTTTCTTACTTTATACTTGATGGACAATCTTGATATTGTAACGTTAAAACTTAGTTGGTGTTATTTTAAATCATAACCTATTTTTTATCTTATGTATCTTACTTGATTTTGTGATAGAATATTGACTAAGTTTTAACCTTTAAAAAATACAGAATTTCAGGAATGTAGAATAGAATGTGCAAGGTACTCAATGCTACTACTGCGATAACAAGTGGCTTTGTGGGTCGTAATCCACAAAAAGGGACTAGCGATGGAAGATTTTAGTAAGTTCTCTTTTAGTTTGCTAAAGAGGGTTAAAAGTCTTCTTTGTTCTTGTGAAGAAAGAAAAAATAGTCTATGACTAAGTTAAGAAGAAAGTGATAAATTGAGAAGGTGGAGAAAAAAGAAAATATTTGAATAGAGCTGAGAGTTGGTGATGATGGTGATCTAAATGAAAAATTAAAAGAAAGAAGAAAACCTAAAAAAACTTACATACCTTTTTCAATTTATGACTCACCTTGAATCATTGGAAAAGACTTACCTCGCATTGAAGGTGAGCAAAACATGGCAAATAAGATCTTCCCCGTTCCCAGACTTAAACTATGAATTCAAAAGTAAGCAGAAAATAAATAAAAATGGCTATCCATCACCATAAGCCACCAAGGACACTTGCAATGGCAAGACATGTTCGATGTTATAGGTTTCATTTGGATTATCATTAAAAATGGTAGAAGATGGTAAGAGAAGAAAAAGAACATAAAATCGTAACTTTGATTCGATTCAAATAAAAATGAAAGAAAAAAGTACTTACACTGGTGTCACCCTCAGTACAAGCTTCACTCTCATTCCTCCATGAAACTTTCCTCTCCTCTCAGTTACACAAAGAAAAATAAAACTTACATAAAAAAAACTAAAACTCTAAGTTACAAACTACAAAATAGCTTAGTCGATGCTCTTTGCTCAATCGTTCCCTCTGTACTGAGAATTTATAGGTATTTATAGTAAATAATGGACAGGGAGAGCATCTTAAGATAGGGCGAGCAAGTGCTTCCCTTATCTAAAAAAACAGCCATGGAAACGTGGCCAAATTCGCGTTTTCGCGGCAGAGATCTAGCCAATAGGCCATATCCCGAGGGATGTTTCTCTCTTGATCTCTTATGCACTTATATCTTCTGTTAAATTTCCCGTTTGGGCTCTGATTTTGCCATTATCCCTTTGATTCACCCAGTTAACAAAATAAATCCAATTAAATTCAATTTAGTTGCGGAATATTTGTAATTATCTTCTCTAATCTCCATTAACCTGCACCTGCAAAAATCAGACATTAAGATAATTAAATTGCAGGGATTATTACTAAATAAGTATGGAAATGTAATAAGAATATGCCAAAATACATGTAGATACACCCCACACCTATCTTTTGCTTGTCCTCGAGCAAAATAAATAAAAAATAGAGATAATTTAATCGAACTCACTTTCATAAAAATCATGGTTGTACTTAGCATTTGCAACTAGCTATTAAACCTCTAGGTTACCCCTAGAGGACGAGTTTTGTCTCGTGAGGGTTTTCAGTGGATTACACCCACCAAAATCTATAAAGAAAGAAAAACAAAGTGTTAGTATTTTCTAAAAGCATTTTTAAAAAAAGAGAAAATATTTTAAGTATTATTGTAAGAGTTTATGTTAATCTATAAGTTATAGGAAAATCAAAATTTTCATTTCTAAACTTACTCTCTATATAAAAACTAGTTAGCAATCAAGGTAAAGAGTCAAAGTGTATTTCTCATCTAGTCTATTACTTTACCCTATGTCATATGCACCTTCGAGACCGTGGAATTTTTGACTAGGGATTCTTTAACTTTTAACTCTTATGCTTTGTTTTCTTTTTTTCCTTCATATTTTGGTGGTATTATTCCTTAGTTCTATTAGGTTTTCTAATCTGCTCATGTAACAAGCCTTTAGTCGGTGATACCCAAACTGGACGGTCTTAGGGCATCGGGTGAGAAAACACCCCAGGACTTAAGGATTCGAGCAAATAAGGCCACAAAATTAAGAATTTTATTTATTATATGACCACTTTTAGGCGTGAATATTATACTTTATGAGGCACAAGTACCCAGCTTAATCAGAGGATTTTTGATAGGTGTGCGTGTGTGTGTATTTAATAAGGTATAAGAATCTTTGTTTTGAAACTTAAGTGCGCAAGCATATAAAGCATGCATATTTCATCAAGGTAAAAATCAAGACTAAATTACTTTTCTAAGTTTTCTTCCTAATTCTTAAAATCAAACAAATAATCTTATTTTGACCAAGTATAAGAAATCCTAATTATGATTTTCCTATTCCTTAAAATTGACTTAATTTCTTAAAAAAAATAGGTCAAAATAATGTTTCTCTTTTCAAAAAGTTTTTAAAAGCAAAGAAAATGTTAATTTTTTAAAAAAGAAAACCTATGTTATGTTAGAACCCTCCCCCACGCCTATCTCATGCATTGTCCTTGATGTATGAATGAATGTATAAATGCATGAAAAAGGAGAAAGGGAAGGAAAATGTTACCTCAAGTTGGTGGTTCCGGTGGTGGTCAGATTGGGCCAAGCGTTGCTACCAATCAAGATAATGTGGTGGTTCACGGAACCCACCTTTATTGATCTCTTTTCTATTTACAAATGTACATTCCCCAATATAAATAGGATCATGCAAGATCCTATCATGAAATTATCCCTTTCATATGACTAATCTTGAAAAATCATCACTTAGTCATTATGGTCAATACCTTAGTCCACCAATAGTTTGTGATTTTGTGGAATACATGATTTGGGTACAAAAGTGATAGGTTCTGGAATCATTACTAACTCGAACAAAAACAACTTTGAATTCGAGAGTTGATTTTGGTTTAGTTGAGTCCAAATCAAAGAATTCAATTTCACATTCTTTTTTCATTAATAAAATGTGACTATCCAAAAAGAGTGGTTCAATCTTAAAATCTATTGATACAGGAATCAATATTGGCTCAGAAAATGGGTCCAACTTGGGTAAGGATACCAAAGTCAACATAGATTAAAAAATTGGAAATGAATCACAGAGTTGTGGGTCAGGGTTGCATTCAATTTCAAGTTCAATTTCATTGAAATGAAAACTTGCCAATTTGTCAATGAGTTGATATTGGTCAAGGTCAAGATGTTATGGTGAAATTGAACCTTGGTCAAAGTCTCCAAGACACCATGATTCTTGGTTCCTATCAATATGGTTAGGACAATCGATAATGGTCGAAGATGTGTTAGGTAGAGTTTCCTCATTCTTATCTTTCACCATGTTGGTCAAACAACTTATTGTGCTTCTAACCTATTGACAGATTGTAAAAAGTCATTTTCGGATTAAATCAGATTTTTCATACTCTTATCTAAGTCTATAGGTTCTTCTTCTTGTTGTGAGACTTGAAAAATAGAGTAAGGATCTTGGATTTGAAAGTCTTGTGGGAATTGTGAGTCCATCATTTTCAGTTTTTTTCTTGGGACTCAATCATGGCTTCTAAACTCTTACATCAGATTTTTTTCTATGGGTTGATCATGACTAGGAAAATTTGAAGTCAAATGTTGGAATGGTAGTTGACAATATGACTCGGAGGAGTTGTATCCCCATTGACTCTGTGAAGAGTAGTGATGATTGTTCCATTCTTGCTTATAATATTGAGAATGAGGATATATATTGATTTAGATAAGACTAATCTGACATACTTTGTTGGTTAAAATTATAATATGTCGGGTTGGTAGTATCCAAGTCAAAAGAGGTCAGTGTGAAGTATGGATCACATATGCATTGGAATAATTATAGTTGTAATTCATATCACAAAGATATCAAAAATAACAAAAACAAGTAAACAAACAAACAAAGAAAAATCTGGCCTAAGTTAGGGTAGACCTTAGGCCAAACGACGCCTAACTGGTTAGACTGTTCACTGGGTGTATATTGCAGAATTTGACCACAAGTTAATGCCAGGAAGCGGCGAGACCAATAAGAGGTATCCGTAACTAAGTAACATGCCTAATTATGCATGTTCTTCGAGGTTTCACCTCTTAATCGCTAACTTTTGACACCGATTTGACAAAAGTCAAATTCTAATTAACTTTCCCCTAGGTTAGTGTAACCCTCGGTTCTCACTGTATGTATGTCAATACTGGTATCCAATACCCGATTTAATCATTCTGGTAGCTAGATTGAGGTCATTTCAACTCAAGATATTATTTCTTAATATTTTGAATTTTTCTAGATTTTCTGAAAGTTTTTAGAAATTATTGGAGAAGAATCTTAATTCGGGTGGACCAATGTCACAGACTGTCTCTGAGATTTTTTTTATTAGCAATCGGGAATGAATTTCAGGGATCTAACTTCACGATAATGTTTAGGATGATTTTTCCTATTTTTGTTAATATTTTAAGATTTTTCTAAATTAATAGGAGTTTAATCTAATAAACTAATGATTAAATATTAGTTTATATAAAAAATATGCAATTAAAATAAAAAAATAAGAAACCCCGCATGAGGGAAATAGGTTAAAATAAAAAAATAAGAAAACCCGCATGAGGGAAACAGGTTTAGAACCCGTGACCCCCCCATCCTCAAGCCGCCACCACTTCGCCACATTGGCGTGTGGCAGGGAGAGGCCACATAGTTTATTTAACCTCTTTCCAACCCATCCTTTATTGAGGGAACCCTTTAATTGTTCGAGGTTTTGAGCCCACGTCCCCCACAATCGCTCTTAAGAATATTAACCACAAGGCCAAATTGTCATGTTTGAGAAAGGCTGAAACATGAATTATTAAACCAGTATATGAATTCACCTTCTTCCCACTTCACTTACGTCTCCACTCTCCCTCTCTCACTTGCACCGAATTATTTCTCTTCCATGACTCTCACTCTCTCACGTACACCCCCACGTCTACATCTCTCTCTCTCACACATACTCTCCCTCTCTCCCTTTATAATCTCCCACTCTCTTTCTTAACACCCTCTTCTCCATTGCCACGCCAACCTCTTCCATCTTCCTCTCTGTCGAGATCCACCACGCAGCAGAGCCCTCCCCTCCCCTCCATCTTATCCTCCTCCATCTCTGATGATAGCCCCCACCCATTGCCGGCCTCCTCCACCTCCGTCGAGATCCACGTGCACTGGCGGACCTTCCTTCCACCCCGCTGGCCATGCAACACTATTGAGCCCAAGGAGCCGCAGCTCACGCACCGCATCCATAAGCTAGGTCGAACCCTTCTTCGGCTCCCTCTTCCTCCGAGTACAGCCCACCCTGCTCACGCGCAACCAGACCATGTCCTCCTCTATAGTGTACTTCACGGCAGTGACCCCTTCTCCCTTCTCGCACTTGCAAACCCAGTCCAGGCCGCCACCCCCTTGGCCCATTAGAATAGCCTCCACACCCATGGCCAAATATCTCATCACAGAGCCACCCTCCAGCAGTCTGCGGTTCCCCGGTCACCTCCGCGAGCACTCCGGCGATTGTCCGTCTTCCTCCGTCTTCTCCGTCGATCCTTCCGGAGCTTTTCCTGATGGCTATGCCTCCCTTATTACCGTGAGTACCTCTTCTAACTTTATGCATTAGTGTGTGCATTATTTGTGTGTATGAATGTTATTTATTTTGTGTGCATGTGTTTAAGTGTGCGCGTGAGAGATTGTATCTCTCTACCTCTTTTTTTACGTGCATATGACAGAGGTATATATATTTGTGTGTGTGAGAGTGTTATTTATTTTTGTGTGCATGTGATAGAGGTATATATATTTGTGTGTATTTATGTGTGGGTGCATGATTGTGGGTATATATGTGTGCATGTGTGTCGTACGTAAGTGTAAGTGTGTGGGAATGTGTTATATATATGGGCATGTTTTATGCATATATGTGTATTGTGAATGTGGATGTATTCCGTATGTATATACCTGTGGTTGTGTACATGTGTGAGTGTGTTAATTCCTCCCTCTCGTGTATGATTGCGTGTTATAGAGATTATGGACTCGTTCGTACGATCCGAACTCGTTAACAGGAGATTCATATTGTGCTCGTTGTGGACCCGATACGCTGGCGATTCGAAGACCGACTCATGAGATGATCCAAAGATCCGTACTTGTTTGTGCAGTGCAGACCTGACGGCGATTCGGACTTGAAACTGTGTCATTTCATGCAAATGTACATGATTCTCTCCTAGTTAACTTTCGTATTGGTTTTAATTCTGCCTTTAATTATAATTTCTGGATATTATATCTAATGATCGTCGATATGGTCCTGTGATCATGTTTACATATCAGTTTTTGCTTCTCCGATTATATGACTAATTATTGTATTTTGATATCATTACCAGTACCATCTCATGATCACGTTTCATTGCCTTACATATCATGATTGCATTTCATTCTTGTACATGCATGCTTTCAACTAGAATTGACATGATTTTTACTTGTATGTGATAGGTTTTGACAAGTAAACCAACATCGATTGTGACTAAACTTTATGACTTGGATTGTTCGAGGATAATTGAATATTGATAATCAGATGTAATGACTATCTTGATCGTTTAGGATTTTTAGAAATTATTAAGGATTTAATATTGAGGAAATCAAGATTATTTTATTGGATTATGGTACATATGATCATGACCGATTTACTAAGACCTTTGGATTACATATTGGATGACATTGACACTACTTGCCCTACTATGCATTTGTCACTTGATATTGCTACCGTTTACATTTTCTATAATCTTGATACACATCGTTTTCACTATCTGACACTGATATCCTTGATACCTATTCCGGATCATGTACACTAAGTCACGCACTATCTTGTACTTGCTTTAATTAATATAATCGATCAAGCCAGGGTAACTGGGGAGAATGGTAGCGGGAGATCAGGGAGGTGTGCTTGGAAGGGTGGCTCCTCTGAGGGCCTTGCCACACGTGATCTAGTGTTCTTGTGATTTATGCGCGCACCTGTTATTACATGTTACATGATACCTAAGTACAATAAACTATTTTTTCTGCTATCAGGATCTACTAACACACCACTTGTTTGATATACAGTTATCCTGTAGGATTAGACACAGGATGGTTGCATTATAATAAGGTTAATAAAATGCTAGACATATGCTTTTGCGTCATATCCTGTATTGTCTTTAGTGATCCAGCTTGCCTCGTACTGATCCTTCACGTCATCTAGTAGCTGACTTATATTTTCATGATACTGATACTTGAGACTCACGTGACATGCATTATCTTGATTACATGATATTTCTGGACTAACCATGTAATTTTAACTTATGATTTCGTGTTCTTATGATCTTGTGATTAAATTACTGTAGATTGTTTAAAAATCACTAAATACAAGTCGTCAAATGCAAAGTCCATACTTCAGATGCAAGGCTGATAAAAATTATTAATGCAGTGTCAAGACACGAGGCTCGAAAGCATCACTGCAAAGTCAAGACACGGGGCTCGAAGCCCGCGTCTCAGCATCACTGCAAAGTCGAGATGCTGGGCTCAAAGACCGCATCTCAGCATCACTGAAAAACCAAGACGTGGGGCTCGAAGCCTGCGTCTCTCAGCTGACCTCGATGCCCACGTCTCAAACCACAGGGCCCACGTCCACCATCATCTCAATGGCTAAACGCAGAGCTCAAGCCCACGTTTCAACTGGCAAATTAGCCCTGCATCTCAGTTATAACTATCCCCATTACTGGGTCAAGTACTGCCTACGTAATGAGAGAAGTTAACCCCCATTATGAAGAGTTTTTAGGGGACAGTTTTACTCATGAAACCCCTATAATAGCTAAAGCTGCTATTGAAGAGGAGTCAGAATTTTCAGCTGAGGAATACTGATAAAAAGTTAAACTCTTCTATCAACTTACTGAGTTCAAGTTTTTGCTTAAGTCTCTTTTAGATTTCATTGGATAGGTGTTGTGCTACTCCATCAGTGATCCAAAGAGAAGACTTCCAGAAGAGCTTGACGTTCACCTTGTTAATAGAAAACAAGAATTACTTTCCATCGCTATCCAAATAACCCATTTTTAAATAAAGAGAAGATTGAGCTTGAGTATCTTCTCTCTCTTGTAGTTGGGATTTGAGTGGTTGTAACTTTCATTGATTCAAGAAAATTTGCAATATACATTCAATATCCCTCCCTGTACAAGAGATAGCGACTCCGCTGGGAACAACTTTCTCCACTGATGAGCAAGTTGTGGCACAAGGTGATGTTAGTTTCATGAGAAAAACGATCGAGTCACTCGTTGTGAAATTCGACCAGGCAAAGTATGAAGAGTTCCTCTCTTCTGGCTCCAAGAGCCCCAGGGTGGCACGTCAGTACTGCAGGTCTCCTTAGAAATTCGCTCTCAAGTCCCTTCGGAGACTTCCCCAAAGATGGCATGTGCAAACAGCGCCATTTCTGGCCGCGTCGCACGTGTGGTCCACGTCAACGTCTCCCACGAGACCTGCGAGGCCAACGTCATTGAAGGCCAATCTTGCCACGCCCCTTCTCTTCCTTAGCTCTAGGTTACCAGGGGTCCCCAATAACCCGTGAAGCGTAACCAGAATGCTGAACATCAATAAAGGCATCGCGCACGTCGATAGCAGATGGAAGAAGCTGAAAAAGCCATCTGTCCAGCAGATACAGGACGTGAGGTTCAACCCTGCGTCTCTTCTGAATAGCATCAGACGCGTAGAGTCTGCGTCTGGATACCAAAGCACAGAGCTCACGAGGCTCTCATTTCTGAGGCCCGGCCTTGCAGGTGCGATGTTCAACAATGCGAGGTCCGTGTTTCTTCTCAGAGATACGAGAATCGCGTCTCTATGTTAAAACGCGAGGCTCACAAAGTTCGTGTCTCTCAAATGTCGCCAGACAAATGCGACAATCAACAATGAGAGGTCCGCTTCTCTGCTTCTCTTCTCAGCAGAGGAGCGAGACTCGCATCTCAAAGCCAAAACGCGAGAGCCGTGTCTGTTCTACAGAACATGAACTCCACGTTTCTGAACCTGCGTCACTGAAACTTGCAAAGTTAACATTCGCTCTCCGACGCTAGGGTCAGAAGGGAGCTGAAAAGTCCTCATCCTCAGAGACTCGAGGCTGATCTCTTCGATCTCTCTCTGACGGATCTAAGTGATTACTTAACAAAGAAGAGGAGTGTTCATCAAATCACTCCACTATGCTGCTGTGAACGGCTCATCACAATGGTGCTCTCTGAATGCCACTGCAAACAGTCGGTGTTTAAATAGTTATCATCTACGTCAGTCTCTTGCTCAGCCAAAAGGCGTCATTCCCACACAAGTTGAACTTTCTCTGATACGAAGTACCTTAAAGTTACTGCAAACGTGATAGGTTCAAGCATTACTCTAAGCAAGACTAAAAGGAAGCAGCCAATAGTCAGCTCTGACGAGTCTGATACCGAGCCGGAAGGAGTGTACTGGCATACCCGTACTTGAACTGGCGTAATAGCCCCAGTGGACTACAGTGCCCTAGCCCGGGGTATCAAAGTAAGCGAGTCACACTCTGCCATCATAGAATCATAGGCCTCGAATTCTTCTGTAGAGAAAGAAGCCTTTGTATATATGGCAAGCACTCCTGAAGAAATGGCCAGACATTTTGAGCAGCAAGCCCATACCCAGAGGGAGCAACTCGATATGCTTCATGCTCAACAAGAATCTATCAACAGCCTCAAGCAGATTCTTTTGCAATTGTTTGAGGACAAAAAGAAGAAGCCTAAGGCCAAGATGCCTTCCAAAAAGTTCAAAGGCAAACGAAAGGAAGGGGAAAGCTTATCTTCTGCACATACTGAGGAGGAGGAGCATTCCAACTCTGAGTTGTCCAAACCTCCATCCGAAGAGGAAGGCAACTCAGAGAATACGAGCACTCATTCCAAAAGAATGAGTAAACTGGAATAGCATCTTGAAACCCTTTCCAGTCGAAAAGGCCTACAAGAAGCAGAAGTGGTCCGGCTGTACCCGGCTGAGTGGGATCTTGTCCCATACCCTCCTAAGTTCAAAGCTCTGACCCTACAAGCCTTCGACCGTAAGGGGTCACCGAACCAGCACATATAATAATTCAAGTCTCAGACAGGGAATGTAGTATCAAATGATGCCATCCTGGCACATTTATTCATCGGCACCCTAAGGGGATCGCTTTTGAATGGTTCATGAAGCTCTTAGAAGGCTCCATCAAGAATTAGGGTGATACGGAGAAACTTTTTCTTACACGCGTCTTTGAAGATGACTCGAAAATTACCATGCCAACTCTCTTGGCGATGAGACAATGAAAAGGAGAGTTAGTTAAAGCTTTTGTGGAGAGATTTCAGAATATGGCACTCTGATATCTTAGCGGTATGACCCAGGCCACCCTGGTGAAAACATGCCGTCATAATTTGCAAACCTTACTCCTAGCTCAGATAGGCGTATCTAAAAGCTGTACATGGCAGCAATTGGTCCAGTAAGGCGAACATGCAGAAGAGATTGTCACTAGGGTTAAGGCAGAAGAAAATAAGCCCAGACCTGAAAAGTTAATGAGGCGCGCGCCAAAAGAATCTTTACAAGTTAAAAGGAAGGACACACTGGCGACAAAGATAAAGTCTCCCTCTAAACCCCAACCGGTTAGAAGGGGTAGCTCTTTAACCCAGTCACGCACCTATAAGAAGTACTCCTTCAAGGATGACATGTAGATTCATTGTTCAAGTTACTCAACAGGAGCAACAGACTTAAACTTCCTGAAGCTAGACGTCCTGAGGAGGCTGGCAAGACCGACAACCTCAATTATTGCTTGTACCACAGGATGCTGGGGCATCCTACCAAGAGCTGTTATGTCTTCAAAGACATTCTCCAAGCTTTGATTGATGCAGATGTGCTCAAGCTTCACTCGGAGCAGAAGAAAGTAACAGCAAATAAGACATCATTTCTTCAGTTCAGGGTCCAGCCTCCAACGCCTGCCAGAGTAGTTCCCATCCCGAAAGGAGAACTAAGGGTACTCAATACAGATCCACACCACCAGCGGGAGAAAGGTCTCGTACCTGTTCTTACTCCTCAGGGAGAAATCATGTGGGTTCATCCCGACCTCGTGGAAGGCCAACAGTGGACTACTGTTACCAACAGGAAGTCCAGAGGCAAAACAAAACCTTCATCTTGCAATATGGTGTGTGCTTCTTCCCGAGAAGTAGAAACTGATTTCCCCTCGCTAACTGATTCGGAGGAGAAGACAATCATCCTTGATGCAGAATCGAATGCGCCGCTCATAGCAGGGACCCGCTCGGGTCAGTCGTACTTGAAAAAATACGATGAAATTGTGGCGAATTCACCTAAACCAACCCCAGAGCCAACCAAGCAATTCATAAAGTAACCCATGGAGAAGTAAAAGGAGCTTCGATATGCCAAGGCCCTTCTGAAGGACAAAGTGGAAGTATCTTTAGTATCTTACTGCTTTGATGTCTTGGCACAACTGGCCAATATCCCGGCCAGAATCACCCTTTACGAGTTCCTGAGACTTTCCAAGTCAACAAGGGATGCTCTGAGAGAAGCTTTAGCCGACGCTAAGGCTTTCATGGCCCAGATTTTGGCTGAAACCCAGAAGGAAGATGAAAAAGACTGCCTCCACGCCTCTCAACATGCCCACTGCATAACCTTTACTCCAGAGGACATGCAGGTTAAGGAAAAATATGATAGGCGCCTATACTTCACAGGATATAGTGGATCGTCTAAAGTGAGTTGCATTCAGGTGGATCCAGGATCCACGTTGAGCATCATGCCCCACTGGGTCATGCAGCATTTGGGAATTCCCACTCACCGATTGAGCGCTACTCAAACTACCATTTACGCTTTTAACACCAATGGTACATGAGGGAAATATTAAACTCAAATGTCAGATCGAGGACCTAAGATCCGAGGTGACGTGCTATGTTATCAATGCCAACACTTCATATAAGTTGCTACTAGGATGAACATAGATTCATCGCAATTCTATCGTCCCCTCTACTCTCTATTAATTCATGAAGTATGTTGACGGAGATGGAAAAGTTCGAATGTTGATCGCTAAAAGGCATCCGTTAAAGGGCGTAGAGAACTACTTCACAGACTCTTCTCTGTACCACGATTCTCTGGAGATAGACGAGAATCCCCAGGCAGAGGAACTAGACTCTAATAACGAAGCTGATGTCGAGTCAGAGACAGAAGAAGAATGTCTTTGGGAGTTGAATCCACTTGTAATGAGTGTTAATAAGCTCGATGTCAATAACATTGCCAATGATGTAGGCGAGTGGTATATTAATGAAAAGTTAAATTTGGCTTACTTTTTGTGTTTGCTTCTGATTTCATGCCATCAGATACTAGTACCGATGTAGATGATGATCCCTGGTCAGCAATAAATACCCTGACATCATTGCACGTACCGGTGAGATCATCTCTCACGGTATATCAAAGCGTCAATGATGCGCATGAATCATTCTTTGAGATCCCAGCAAGACACAAAGGCCAAAAACTGATCCTTTTTAGAAAATCGAATCCACACCAATGACTTACGAAGACTCAAAAAGCGAGACTGAACTTCCTCAGTTCTCTCATTACGAGTCAAATGTACTCAGAATGATGGAGAACATGAGGTATGACCTAACAAGTAGTCCTGGCTTGAACTTAGGCAAACGAGGAGAACACTGCTTCGATCCTTCATTCCATAATGGAAAGCCACTGGTTATTATCATCAAACTCACAAGGGATTAGACTTTGTGTCAACTCCAATACCGCCAGCCTCTAAGTCTGAAGGGTCATTACGCCATAATCACTCATCAGGCACGTTATCGTGGGAGTCAGATGTTAGTGTCGGCAACATCTTCAAAGAACTTTCGGTAAACATGGTTTCAACAAGCCATCCGGAAGATGGAGATGAAGAAATGATCCAGTCTGATACAGATCCTTAGATTAAACACCTAAATACTTTCTAATAAATTCGCTTTGAACAACGCGAACCATCCACAGAGGATAAGGTAACCCAGATTAATCTGGAAGATGAGGCTAATTTTAAGCCCATCTTTATAAGCGAAAGCTTATCACCCTCCAAGAAGAAAGATCTAATATCTTTTGTGCGAGAGTATATACATGTTTTCGCTTGGGACTACGAGGATATTTCTGGGCTCGACCCTCAAGTGGCTATGCATCGCATCAACATCAATCCGGATGCGAAGTTCGTCAAGCAACAACAACGACGGCTCTGCCTGAAGATAATGGAAGCGATTCAGTCAGAAGTCAAGAAGCTTATAGACTCCAGTTTTATTAGAAAAGAATAACACCCTGATTGGGTAGCTAATTGTGGTCCAAAATTACATTTTTATCATCACTTTTACACATATATCCTTGATCATTCCTTTATTAATTAATGCTATTAACCCCTTTTTTGATTGTGGTATGTAGTTAATTAAATGAGAGAATAAAGATAGAAGAAGCTTCATTTTATCCCTAATCCTATCTAAAGCTGGATTTTAAATTAAACTGAATTCAAAGGAAGAAAAGATTAATCTTCATCTCCTAAATTCAAGTTCAAATTCAAAAGATAAAGTCCTAGAAGATAAAAAGGATAAAGCTAATTCTACAAGGAATGAGGAGGAAAGTTCAAATTAAATGGAGTTCAAAATCAATTCAGACTTGGATCCAGACTGTACACTTTTTAGTATTCAGATCTTAACTTTTCCTATAAATATTCAAATCTGATGTTTCAAGAGGCTACAGAAAGAAGACTTAAAAGACTACAATTCTTCTGTTTATTACTATGTCAATTTCAGTCGTCTGATGAGTTATATTCAGTAAACAACACGCCAACTTGCTGCAAGACTGAATTCCCGATTGAATTAGGAAACCTTCTAATATGTATCCTATTGTGATTAGATTTGAGGCCTATTTAAAGAGCTGAAATCTCTCATTATCAAATATCTCCATATTAGAGATCATAACTTAGAATTTTTCTTTTAGTTTCTCTTTCAAATTTCTTTTGTAATTTTTTTTTCTACTTCTACATCTAGTTCAAGCTTTGTAAAGAGAAGGAGGCTCTTTGTAATTGAAGGTGATAACATCAATAACAAGGTTTTTCTTTCTAATTTATCTTTATTTACTTGTTTTCTCATCTACTACGCTTTCTTTAGTTTTCATCATGAATAGCTAATCTTTTTTCATAACTTACAAATCTGTCCACCACTACTTCTAATTCTAGGTTAGAATAAACTGATTGGATCATATGCATGCTTAACTCTTGGATTAGTTAATGTTCTTGAAGGTACATGATGATGACTAGTTAAATTCATATATGTTAATACTTTTCAATGATTTTCCTTATTCTATACTTAGATAGTTTTCATAGTTTAATATTGAATCTTAGTTATTCTTCTTATTCTATGCTTAGAAGGCTTTGATAGTTTAATGTTAGGACATGATTAGTGATTATTTCAAATAGGATTTAGTTTTTATCTTATGTTTCTTTCTTGAATTGAAGGCAACTCTAAGATCTAACTTTTATGATCTAAAGTGAAGTAAATTCTTAAATAAGTTAGTAAGTTAGTGGTGGTAGATGATTAGTAGGTCATATTTCTTTAACTCTTTTCTAAAAACCTTAGATTCCTCTCCAAATTTCATTTTCTTCTTCATATTTTTAACACTTAACAATTGAGTTTCTTTTTCTTAGAAGAATACTTAACGAGTTTAGTGTTTAAGGAGATATCGAAAAACTTCTATCACATTCCTCCCTGTGGATTCGACCCGCATAGTCCTTGCTATCGCGGATAAATTGTGAAAGGCAGAGATTTAACCTACATTCAAATAGCATCCTTTTATCTCTTTAATTTATCTCTGTTTTTGGCAATCAAATTTTGGCGTCGTTGCCGGTAGGAAACGGTATTTTTATATTTACTAATTGGTTAATTTTTCTTTTTTATTTTTCATAAAAATCATAAAAAAAATTCCCCATGGCCTATCCAAATTCATTTGGGTACAATTCATTGATAGGTCAAGACCATCTTTTCATCCATCAACCTCTTTTCCAAATTATCATGACTATCTCTACCCTAATCTATCATCTTTTAAATCCTATCTTATAATTTGTTATCAAGAACCTCAAATTGACCAAAGTTTTGAAATCCTTTTTCAAGATGAACTTAACTGTTTGGATGATTCGATTAGGGTTGCCTTGGTTAGTTACATGCCTCTAAACGATATTGTTAATTCAAGTATTGAGGAGATGTATGAGGATGAACTCATATTTCTAGGTATTCATGTTGCACCAATAATATTATAATAACGAGGATAAATTTGTAAAGAGTAGTGGAGAGAAAAAGAGGAGGAAGAGGAAAGTGATGAACAACTTCGAGAGGATAAGAGCTAAAATGACAAAAAGATTGACCTCTCTAATTTCACCACTAAAAAAGACACATTGGAATGATGGAAAACGAATTAGAGGGAATAGACCTAAATAAATTTATAGGTGTACCTCTTTTACATTTTATTTCATGTATTGAGGACAATGCATGCGATAAGTGTGGGGGAGGGTTTACTAATATACTAATAGGTTCACTAACATTTTTTTCTTCTTTTAAAAACTTTTTGAAAAAGAAAAAAATACTTTGATTTATTTTTGAAAGTAATTAAGTTAATTTTAAGGTATAGGAAAATCATAATTAGGATTTCTTAATACTTGATCAAATAAGATTATTTGTTTGATTTTTAGGTTTTAGGATGAAAAATTGAAAAAGTAATTTAGTCTTGATTTTTTACTTTGAAGAAATATGCATACTTTATACACTTACATATTTAGGATTCAAAACAAAGACTTTTATGCCATAGAAAAAATATACATATATATGAAAAAAATAAACAATTCTAATTATCGATGAGCTAGGTGCTTTGGCCCAAAAAAGCCTTGGTACTTACGCGAAGGTAATTAATAAGTTTGAAAAAAATTAAAAAAAATATCATATATGTATTAAAATATCTAATAATTAATTAGTTAGGTATTAGGGTCTCAAGAAGCCTTGATACTTATACAAAAGAAAATTAGATGAGTTATACATATTAAAAAAAAGGAAAAAAAAGAAATGCTTAAAGAGCAACGAAGTGGTAATACTTCGAACTTCGGCAAAAAAAAGTTATAAATATACAAGGCATAAGAGTTGAAGTTGAAAAATCCCGAGTCAAAATTCATGGTCACAAAGTTGCATATGACTTGAGTAAAAAATAGATTAATTAAGAAATTCATTTTTAATCCTAACTTAAATTGATAATAAAATTTTTGCATCGAGACTAAGTATAAGAATGAATAATTTGATAAACCTATGACTTATAAATTTCTTGATTTACTAAAAAATTATTTCAAATATTCTTCTCTTTCAAAAATGACGAAAATACTAACATTTTATTTTCTTTCTTTATGAATTTTGTGGGTGTAATTCACTGAAAACCCTCACGAGACAACACTCGTCCTCTAAGGTAACCTAGAAATTTAACGGCTTGTTGTACGTGCTAAGTGCAATCGTGATTCCTATGAAAGTGAGTTAGGTTAGATTAAATTATTTTCTTATTTTCTAACATTTAGTTTTGCTCGAGGACGATCAAAAGATAAGTGTGGGGGTGTTATTGTACTCCAAAATTGCATTTTTATCATCACTTTTACACATATATCCTTGATCATTCCTTTATTAATTAATGCTATTAATCCTTTTTTGATTATGATGTGTAGTTAATTAAATGAGAGGATAAAGATACAAGAAGCTTCATTTTATCCTAATCCTATCTAAAGTTGGATTTAAATTAAATTGAATCCAAAGAAAGAAAGGATTAATCTTCATCTCCTAAATTCAAGTTCAAATTCAAAGATAAATTCCTAAAGATGAATGGGATAAAGCTAATTCTACAAGGAATAAGGAGGATAATTCAAATTAAATGGAATTCAAAATCAATTCAGACTCGGATTTAGACTGTACACTTTTAGTATTATTCAGATTATAACTTTTGCTACAGATATTCAAATCTGATGATTCAAGATGTTATAGAAAGAAGACTTGAAGTAATACAATTCTTTATTTTATTACTTTGTCAAATTCAGTCATCTGATGAGCCATATTCAGTAAACAACATGCCAACTTGTTGCAGGACTGAATTCCCTATTGAATTAGGAAACCTTCTAATTTGTATCCTATGTGATTA
>JAVJIF010021114.1:0-68797 GCA_038442645.1 Agave tequilana
AAATCTTTCGGCGATACCGGTCGACATCAAAGTCGGTCAAATTTGATAAATTTGGAAAAAATCTTAAAATGTATTTAGATAGAAAATGTGATTTTAAGAGGTAATATGAAAGCCGTTTCTAAAAATTTAACTCCATTTGAAAACTAAAAATCTAGAAATTGGTCAGCGATGCCGATCGACACCGATTTGAAGATTTTGCAAATTAATTCTGAAAAATTTTAGAAAATCATGAAAATCTAAATATTAAAAAACAGTGTTTGAAACTGAAATCGGTCAAATCGGACTAGCAGAAAGGTCAAATCGGGTAGTATACTAGTATCGGCCAGGTCAGGGCTGACTCTAAGACTGAGAATCCAGATCTGATACTAAATAACATAAGCAATCACAACTTAACAATAAATACTGGAGGAAAATTGAAATAATATCGTCAAAAAAATCGGGGCACGTATCTGGGTACGTATCCCGGGAACGGGGTGCTACATCAATCCACAGAGATACTAATATGCAATCCATGAAAATACAAATACAATCCCAATATACAAATACACCTGTCGAAGTGGGGTAACACATAAAGCGAGAATCACTCACCTAAAACCATGAATCACGCCGCGAAATCCTAGAAACTCCAATAACCGACGCAAATACGCGACCAATACTATTAAAATATAATACAATATAATATTAGAGAGTAGAAAAGAGAGAGAAACAAGGGAGAGGAGGGAACTAACAGCAGGCCACGGCCTCCTAGCCTGACTCACGACCAGGATGGCTTGGTGCCACTGGCGGCGCGCCGGCCGACCAGGGGAGGAGGGAGGTAAAGGTGGAGTGGTGTTGGTGACTTTAGGTGGTGGTGATGAGGATGTTGGGGATTTGATGGTGGTGGAGGTGAAAATGGTTGGTGGTAGTTGGTGGATTTTGGTGGAGAGGAGGAAGTTGAGGAGCTTGATGGTGAGGGAATTGAAGAGGAGGTGGAGAATTTGGGAGGAGAAGAAGATGGTGGTGATGGTGGATCTTGATGGAAGAGGAATAAGGAAGTGGATGTGGTGATTTTGGTGGTGGTGGTAGAAATTGGGAGGAGAAGATGATGAAGATAATGTTTGGTGGTGGCTTGAGGTGGTAGAAGTGCTGGAGTTAATAGTTGTGGTGGTGACTGGTGATGGGATTTGGGGAGATGGTGGTGATTTGGAGGAAAGAGAGGAGTAGTTGGTGGTGCTGTTGTAGAAGATGGAGGGTGGTGAGATTGCCAAAGTTGTCACCAGAGTGGTCGCCGGAGTAGAGGTGGCCAGCCGATCTAGGAGGTGGTGATGGTCAGATAGGGTTAGAGGAGGGAGGGAGTGATGGTTTGGTGGAGGAGTTAGAGTTTGGAGAAGAAGAAGGTAGTGGTGTGGTGTTGGATTTTATGAGGGTGTTGTTGTAGAGGAGGAGGAGAAATAGTGGTTGGTGGTGAAGATTGTGAAGGAGATGGTGGTTTTTAGTGGAGAGGAAGGGATAAATGGAGGAGGTGGTGGTAGGGTGATAAAGAAGGAGGGTTGGTGGAGATGGAGGTTGAAGAAGAAGAGTAGAAGTGAGAGAGAAATTAAAGAGTTGAGGAGGGAGGGGGCTTGGTAGGAGCTGGTCGTCGTCGGTGTGTCAGGTCTGGCAGAGGTGGCCACCTGTAGAGTAAGGGGGAGAGGGAGATTAGAAATGAAGAGGAAGAAGAAGATGGGAAGAAAGAGGGTGAGGGAGAGAGAATGAAAGAAAGATAAAAGTGGGTGTGATGGGGAAGTAAGGGAATGTGATGGAGATGTGATGGGGGTCAAGTCAGCCCACGTTGGGAACTAGAGAAAGAAAGAGGAGCAAGACGTGGGTGGAGATGTTGTCGACCATGATGATGGCGTGGATGACCCATGGGTGATGGGGGCTGTTGTTGTTGGGGAATAGATGAATTTGGATTAGATAGAATTTAATTAGTTAAGATAGGATTAGGATTCGGTTGTTATGATAGGATTTGTGGCTTTGACTTGGGCTCTCCTGGGCTGGGGTGTGGAAATAAAGAAATGAAAGAAGATAAAAAAAGGAGTATGGGCTTGCTCATTTGGACTTGTAGGCTTGGGGAAGAGAAGATTTGGGTTAATATTTAGGGATTAAGAGATTTTTATAGGGATTAGATAATGAATGGGCTTTGGGTTGAGGGGTTTGGGTTTGGGTAATGGGATATATGATAACGGGTATTGGGTTTGAGGTATGGATCTAATGGGTATAAGATAATGGGTTGGACCAACGCTAAAGGGTATAGGTTAGGAAAAATGAAAAGGATAATTGAAAGAATAACAATAATAACAACAACAACCATATTAATATTAACAATTAATAATAACACCAAAAATAATTAATCATAATATTAATACAAGTAATTAGCCATAACCGTAATAATAATAACAACAATATATATAATAATATAATAATAATAATCACAAAAAGAAAAGCAATAAATTGAGTTAATTAACATGGATATTGATTGTTATAAAAATAATCAGTAAATAAAATAAATATTTTAGAAAAATAAAAATACAGTATTTCTAACTAGGGATATTACATTCTACCCACCTTATAAAAATTTCGTCCTCGAAATTTCAATAAAGTAGGGAATGATAAAAGAATCCAAACCCAAGAGAAAACAAACAAGCTTTCGCGTCGACTCGCTGGGACACCACGCTTCCGCTGCGCTACTCTGATTTCTGTTATCGACTTTAGTAAGGAGTAACCAATTTCAAGAGACAGAATTAGGAAAATAGAATTGAAAGAAGGTTAGAAATCAAGAAGGAATCTAGATCACTCTAAAAGAAGTGTTGGAATCATGAATATCAAAAGATCAAAGAGATGAATTTTCAAAGGGAGGATAGTCAATTCCAAGTAGACTCAATATCATTGTATGAATCAATATGTATATTGCAATGTAATTATAGCTCGTTCAAGTTATCGGCAAGAATCAAGTCTGTCTTATGCTGAACCTGACTCTGATACTAAGAAAACCCTGTCATGTCCCGCTTCCCAAAATACGCTGGAGCGGAGACGCGACGAGAGTCGACGACGCATATACTCAAGAAAAATACCTCACGTATACGCGCTAAGCCTTAATAACCCGAAACAAGTTATAAATCCCAACTATAATGAATCATGATTACTGCAATATGACATATAAGCATCCACGCATGATATCATATAAATAAAGAACTGAAATAACAACTGAATCTGATATATCGAGAATCAAGAAATAACAAGAAGGTAAGGAGGATAAGAATACCAGAATCAAATAAGGAGAAGCTCCAGCTCCTGCGAAGCTTACGGTCTCATCGAACACCTGAACAATTGAAACAAAGCATCCAATATCTGCACGTACGAATCCAGGGTCGTCAGAAAGCGACCTGGTGAGTGTGTGTGGTGTAAAGAGGAGTGCTCGTGCATAAAATGCAATGTAAGCAATAACAACATGATAACATGAAATAAAAGATAACAGGATAACCAATATAAAGAACAAAGTTATGAACGATATATAACTGACATCATGATAAAAAGAAAACAACAAATGTCAAGATGTGTAACTGATTGGAGTTCATTTTTGAAATCACCTAGAGGGGGGTGAATAGGTGATAATACTAATCAATGCACAATAAAAAATATGATGCAACAATTCAACCCAAACAAGACTAGAAGCCGAATACCCCGTGAAGGGCTCTGAACTCCTTCCTCCTGATTCCTCTAGATATGAGTTGGAGATGCGCAATGCAATCTTGTTGTATGAGTATTTGATTGACAATATGAATATGCAACAAGTGAATAAAGCAATGAGTATATATAGTGCAAGTAATTGTAGCAAGTAATTAAAGCAAATAATTGAAGCAAGAATATAATGCAAGAGATAAGAGCAAGTAAACCAAACACAAACATCGAGAATTTTTCGAGGTTCGAGCACCCAGCTTTACGTCCCCGCCTTCACCCAGAAGGATTTCTAACCACTATAACTTCACAAAGAATTACAATCACACCGGAGTACCCAACTCCACAATCTCAATTACAAGTTCTCTCTTGGTGATCAAAAGACCACAAACTATCTTTTGCAAAAAGCCTCTTTCCCTTACAAGAACCATGTAGAATAATAGTTAGAATTGAAGCTCAAATATTGTAAGTGGAAAAGGAAATGAACTTGAGAGAGTTTAGAAAATAAAACTTCAGCGATGAGAGATCTTCAGCACAAAAACCAAGGACCAAACTCTTCTGAAAGCCTTTGAAAACTTTTGAAACTTTTTGTAAATGCTTGTTGTATTGAACCTCTCCCTAATCACCCCTATTTATAGGAGAGGCTAGGGATTAAAGAGTAAACCCTCATAATGCTAATTAGGAAGTATTAGACCCAGAAAATACCATTTAAACACGTTTAGAGAAGAAAAATACAAATTTAAAACGTGTTTAAAAACTAGCCGTTATGGTTGAAACGGCTCTCTCGGTCGACCGGTCGGTCGACCGAAGTTCAAATAATACGACCGTTGTGGGCTTCCGGTCGACCGGTCGGTCGACTGGGCAGAAATAGAGAGCAACACCACTTCAGTCGGCCAGCCGCCCGGTCGACCGAAGGGCTTCGGTCGTCCGCCCGGTCGGCCGAAGAACGTGCACACGGATACGCATCAAAACTGCCAGAAACCAGTCGATGCGACTGGGTTGGTCGACAGAACTGACCTGACAAGTGTCGGCGACCGGTCGGTCGACCGGCTCAGGCCAAAATCACTCAGGCCAAAATCAAAACTGAAACAGAATTTTGAAGGGGGATTTGAAATCTAACAAAATAATTTTGATTAGATATATATATAACATAAAATTGACTTTGTAATAAAAAGGCTTTGTATTGAAATATTTTGTATATATTTATAGGGATATTTCTAGGAAAGCATGTGCGCGCAAAAACATGGTGTGTGTTGGAATAAGGAGCTTCAACCCTATTCATTATTCTTTAACAAAAACTATAAAACTAAAAACAAATCTAATGAAGTCTTCTTGAGCAATCTTGAAGTCTTGAGCCATGCAAAGCCTAACTAGAGCCTTCTCTTCCATGTTCCTTCTTGATGTGTCATAAGCCTTCTTTGCTCCATGAAACTAGAATTTCTTGCAAAAGCTAAGCAATGGCTTCCAAATATGGTACAAACCTGAAACTTATCTTGAACAAACTTATTAGTACCAAATAGCTCTTATTTATTTTGTTATCATCAAAACTCTAAACAAATGGAGAGTGTAACCTTTTGGGCCAACAATTTTGCATCATTTTTACACCACCTTACCATGCTTTATGATAATAAAAATGGGATTTTTATTGCTTTTCTCTCTTATTTTTCAGGTCCAATATTTTATGGAGAAGCAGGCCCAATTCTTGTGATTTTTAGAGGAATTAAAGGAGTAATTTAGAAGCCCACAACAAGGAAGCCCAAATCTGGACTGATCCAAAGTATATTCTCCACCTTTTAGAAGCTCCACGTGGGCACACGAGGCATAACAGAATGTCAGAGAAATCGTTGGCACAACAGCCAAGATTCTGCCGTAGAAACGAGGCCCTGGCCGTGGATCCGTGGCAGTCCTTTGACCGTTGATCAAGCGATTGATCCTACGGCTGTGGTGGGATGACATCTTCTCCTGAAGGCTATAAATAGACCCCTAGGGCCTCTGTAATCGAGAGAGGAGAGAATAGCATTCTTGTTTAGGAAAATTGTTAGGATTTCTTTAAGTCTCTTTAATTCTTGTGTATTTTCATTTTCTCCTTCTAGATCCAGAAAAGAGAGAGTGAGGGTGAGAGATCTTTGTAATTGAAGAAGGTGACAACTCAATACAAGGGCTCAAGCTTCATTTCCTCAAGTCTTTTCTTGTTCTATTGCTTTTATCTTCAAGTTCTTACTTTCTTGCATTTACTTTCTACCATATATTCTTGCTTGTTCTTCCCTTCTATGGCTAGCTAACTCACTAACATGACTAACTAACTTCTAACACTACTAACTATTAACTCTTGAGTGATTGCTAACTTATATGAATCATGGGATATTTTTATTTCTGGTCTTGCAATTTACAAGTCTTTTTCATCCCCAATGAAGATGAGTTATGTCAATTCTTAGCGAATGCTTTGTATCCCCTCCATATGATTCATACGTCCTCACTTAGAGCCTTGTCTCTTGAACAAGTGCCTTGATGGAATATGAGGATGGATTACTTTAGTATGCTAACAACTATTGTATAATTTTCTTATTTCATACTAGCTTGATTATAGCTTTGATGGACTAATGAATCTTCAATCCTTGTTTAGCATACCTAAGTGTGATTACCTATGTTCCATTATTGAAAATCTATTTAGGGAGCCGATGATCTAAGGAGGCCACCTAGCCAAGCCTAGATGAGAACACATCCTCAATATGGGACAACATATCGATTTGATAAAGCAAGATGTACTATTGCCGATGAATCAACATGAGGCACGAATCACCAACGAGAGTAGTAAGTTAGTAGTGTAGAATGTTAGTTAGTCATGGCTTTCTCTCTATCGTATTTCAAAAGCCTAATCTAAAAACGTTCTCTTTTTCAACGCCACCAGTTTTCATTCCATCTTTCATTCCGTTTTCTTTTTCTCTAAAAATCTCTACAAAGATTCTTTGCTCTTTTTCTACTTTGTTTTGCTTTTCAATTTATAAACAAAGAAGAACTTTCATTTTCTTTTCAAAAACTTTAACATAAAAACGTGAACACTTCCATCGCTAGTCCTCCCTGCGGATACTACCTGTTATAGGTTGTACTGCGAACGGTGATTCGAAGGAGTAAAGTAAATCTTCATACATATTCAAAGTTTGATAATCAGCACACAGATATGAACGGTTTACTCTAAACTTTTGCTTAACTCAATTCCTCCTTTCGAATAAATTTTTGGCGCCGTTGCCGGGGAGGGCGACGGTTTTTTGAGTTTTTGAACTAAAACGAATTTTTTTTCTCTGTTTCAGGTTACAGTTGGGGAAACAGGAAAATAAGATTTGCAGTAACATATAAGTGATCTTGGGTCTCTGCTCTAGAAAGTAGAGACCAAGTACCCTCTGAATTGTCGCGTTTTCTCGGATCTGGCCGTGGATCCGCGGCAAGGAGTTTACTACTCACAATGTTTTTTGTAGGACTGCTTGCTATGCAAAAATATAGCTTGCTGTAAATTTATTTCTTATATGCCATCACCAGGAGCCTGCTAATAATCCAACAGTAAAACATTGTTGAAAAGTTTAAAAATTGATTTGACATTTGCATTTTAGGCACGTGTCTTTTCAATTCATTTACTTCACTGTTGAAGAGTACTGGAGTAAGGTACGTTCGCATTGCATTAGAATAGGACTCTTCTTTGGTTGATTTACATCGCTTTGAGTGAATCTTGTTTGCATATACTGTACTCTTGCATAAATTGACTTTAAGGGCACCACCCAATAAACAAGATAAGGGGATTTAACCACCTTACTTAGCCCAAAAATAACATTCCAAGCACTCACAATCCCAAGCTTTTAAATAAAAATTGATAGACGTTGGCCCCTAGGGACATTCGGACTCGATAAGAGATCAGCCGTTGTTGGAAATTATTTTGATTCATACTCCAGTCAAATCAGTGTCTAAGGTGGGGATTAAGAGGTAAGCCTCGAAGATATCGTGGTTTGACATAATTAAGGCCCGTTGCTTACGCACGAATACCTCCCACCGTATTTTGCCCCTACCTGGCTGATTAGCTGTGGTCTGACTCGAGCAACAACCTTCTTCGATTCATCGACCAGTTAGAAGTCGTCTAGGTCCAGGGATCCTAGATAGCTTGTGATTATTTTTCATTATTTTTGTTTGTTATTTTCTTTTTTTCGCTTGTTTGCTTGGTGAACGTTGTCTGTGATTGTGCATGCAAGAGTGGTACCGGGATCCAATTTCATCAAGACTCGTTAGGACTTCTACACTTGCACCACTTCCTGACATAATCCCAATCATGGCAAACCCTACTTCTCTCCAAGACAAGTTCTACTCAATTCGCACTTTACTTCCTTCATGCATTCTTATACCTGAGGCAAATGGAAACAATTTGAGCTTAAGCCTCAGTTCATTAACACACTCCCTAGGTTTCATGGCCTAGAATCCGAGGACGCATATTCTTCATTCGTGAGTTTGAAGAAGTGTGTTTGATAATGAGAATTCTCCAACTGGGGCAAGATGCTATTAGATTAAGGTTCATTCCCTTCGCACTTAAGGACATAGCCAAGAAGTGGCTATATAATCTGCCTGCTAGTTCTATCCATTATGGGATGATTTTGTCAAAGTCTTTCTTAAGAAGTTCTATCCCATTCATAAAACGGTCCTCATCAGAAAAAAACATAATGCAGTTTAAGTAGGAAACAAGTGAACCTTTGGTAGTATTTTGAACGGTTTAAGGATCTATTAGCCCAATGTCCTCATCACGGAATAGAGAAGTGGCGGCAGTGCCAAATTCTCTATAACGGACTAGACTACCAAACTAAGACACTCCTTGAGACTATGTGTCAAGGGAAATTTTTGAAGAAAGATGAGAACCAGGGTTGGGACCTCTTTGAAGCTTTAGCAGAAAAAATCATTCAGTGGGAGTCTTGCCCTGAGAAAACTAACCCCACTACTTCCAGAACCGGTATACATTCAATCGAATCCTCTATAGCTACCGAGGCAAAAATAACACAATTGATGAAGAGGCTAGAACTGCTAGAGGCTAGAGAACCCAATTCAGTAAATCAAGTTAACCCAATACCAGTGATTAATCTAGGTTGTACCTACTGCCATGCTCTTAACCATCTGCTCAAGGAGTGTCCCGTCTACCAAGCTCAAATGATCCTGACAACATGAATGCAGCATATGCCAGACCTAACTACAATGCATACTCCAAAACATTCAACTCGGGATGGAAGAACCATCTAAATTTCTCATGGAGTCAGTCTGGTCATGAGCAACCAAGATAACAATTTTCACACCAATACCCTGCTCAGTCTCATCAACCTAGTTTCCACCAAGGTCAAACTTTCAAATCAATTACCAACATAACTTTCAGCCCACATATCAGCAGTAGCAACAACAGGTCATCCAGATAAAAAGTTGTCAGATTTGGAAAGAATAATTGAAACCTTGTCCAAAACATAGGCCTCAATGATGAACAACCACCATCAAGCTATTAATAGGTTAGAGGTTCAAATAAGTCAGCTAGCTAACTCATTAAATGAAAGACAAAAGGGACACTGCCAAGTCAGCCATTGCCAAATCCTAAGAACCCCTCTCCTATTCATGAAGCTGAAGACGTAGGTCCAAGTCAATGCCACACTGTTCATATCCTGAGATCTGAAAAACAAATTGATAACAACGTTTCTAGTCATCATGTTCCTAATAAATCCGTGCCAAATTCTCCTGTCATTATACTACCAACTCAAACTGATCCATCTTCAAGTTCACAACTGTCAACCTCCAAGTCCAATAACAAAGACCAAACAGATGAGCAACCCTACAAGCCTATTATACCATTCCCTAATAGGCTAGCAAATAACAAGACTACTGCTCAAATGGAGAAGATTAGGAAAATGTTCAAACAGGATCAAATCAATGTAACCCTTCTTGATGCCATACAACAGGTCCCATCATATGTAAAATTCCAAAAGATATGTGCACAAAGAAGAGAAAAATAAATGTTCCAAAGAAGGTCTTCCTTGCATCAAACATAAGTGAGTTTCTCGCCGGGCCCATTCCTGTGAAATACAGAGACCCCGGGAGTCCAATCATTTCCTGTATCATAGGACAGACCACAATAAATAGGGCCTTACTTGATCTAGGAGCCAACATTGATCTACTTCCCTTTTCTGTGATCAGCAATTCGGGCTGGGCGACCTCCGTCCAACCAGAGTTGCTATACAATTGGCTGACCGATCTAAAGATTCCCAAAGGGGAGATTACAGACGTTCTCATACGGGTCGGGGAATTCATTTGCCTCATGGATTTCATCGTTCTAGAGACATAGCCCGTATACAATCCAAAAGCACAGACCCCTGTCATTTTAGAACGACCATTTCTAGCCACCGCAAATGCAATAATAAATTGTAGGAACGGGTAGATGCATCTGACTTTTGGAGATATGACGAAAGAGGTAAATGTTTTCTACCTGGGGAAATAACCTCGAGACTTGGATGATCAGTCTTTTGAAGTAAACCTAATTGAAGGATTAATAAGTGCGCATGACAAGGAGATTGAATACGAGTCTAAAGGAGAAATCGATTTGGAGTTTGATGACTTCAATCTTGACCAAATAAGCGAATCAGCAGTGGAGTAGGTAACAAATGCAACCCCTATCCTCCCTCTACAAGAAGATCAACAATTGATAGATCACGTTCCCTCTTTCCGAGCTTAAAGCTCTTCCTAGTCATCTCAAGTACCAATACTTGGGTGACAAGGAAGTTTTTCTCGTAATAATAGCATCCCATCTTACGAACAACAGGAAGAGGATCTTCTTGTGGTGTTGAGGGAAATAGAGAAGCCATTGGTTGGACCATGACTGATATAAAGGGGATTAGTTCATCCATTGTGCAACACCGAATTCACTTAATGGAAGATACAAAGCCTAAACGCGACCCACAATGTAGACTCAACTAAATCATGCAGGAGGCTGTTCGAGCTGAAATTCTGAAATTACTAAACAATGAGATTATTTATCCCATATCAGATAGCCAATGGGTTAGTCCGTCCACGCTGTGCCAAAAAGGCAGGCTTTACTGTGGTAGAAAATGATAAGAAGAATTAGTACAGACTTATCTTCTAACGAAGATTCGAGTCTGTATTGATTACCGAAAATTAAACGCTGCCACATGTAAAGACCATTTTCCTCTTCCATTCATAGACTAAATGCTCGAGAGACTAGCTGGACATGAATATTATTGTTTCCTGGATGGATATTCAGGTTACAATCAAATCCCTATCGCTTCGAGGGCCAAGACAAGACTACTTTCACCTGTCCCTTTGGAACATTTGCATACCCAAGAATGCCCTTCGACTTATGCAATGCTCCCACAACGTTCCAACATTGCATGCTTAGTCTCTTCTCTGACATGGTGGAAAGATTTTTGGAAATTTCATGGATGACTTCTCAATATATAGTGATTCCTTTAATCAGTGCTTGCATCATCTGAAGCTGGTTTTACAACGATGCATAGAGAAAAACTTGACACTGAACTGAAAAAGTGTCATTTTATAGTCAAGCACGGAATTGTTCTGGGGCACGAAGTTTCGAACAGAAGAATTGAAGTTGATAGATCCAAAGTGAAAGTAACAACGAATCTCCCGGAGCCAAAATGCGTGAAAGACATTCGATCATTTCTAGGGCACGCTGGCTTCTATAGAAGATTATTAAGGAGTTTAGCAAAATTGCTAGACCTTTAACTAATCTCTTAGGAAAAGATGTACCTTTCGATTTTGATGAAAAATATCTACAAGCTTGGGAGGAGTTAAAGCTAAAACTTGTTTCGACGCTAATAATCTCAGCACCTGATTGGACTAGACCATTTGAAATTATGTGTGACGCCTCCGATTATGCCATAGGCGCTGTTCTAGGACAACGTCTTGATATCAGGCAACACGTAATTTATTATGCTAGTAGGACGCTCAACGACGCCCAACTAAATTACACAACGACTGAAAAGGAATTTTTAGCAGTTGTGTTTGCGTTGGAGAAGTTTCGCCAATACCTACTAGGGTCTAGGATAACGATTTTACCGATCACTCCGCCCTAAGATACTTGATGCAAAAGAAAGATGCAAAAGCTAGACTGATCTGATGGATACTTCTTTTGCAAGAGTTTGACCTGGAGATCAAAGATAAAAAGTGCGTTGAGAATGTGGAGGCAAATCACCTTTCGAGAATTCCTAATGCAACAACTGAGACAATACCTATCAATGAAAACTTTCCTGACGAGCACATCTTCACGATGTGTAAAAAGCCCTGGTATGCCGATATTGCAAACTACCTTGCTACTGGGCAAAACCTTCAAGTTGGTCAGGTCAGGACAAGCATCGTTTTATGACACAAATACGGTTTTTTTTGGGATGAACCATATTTATTTAAATATTGCCCTGACCAGATAATTAGAAGGTGTCTTTCTGAGGATGAACATCAAAGTGTTTGACATTTTGTCACAAGTTAGCCTGTGGTAGACACTTTGGTCCTCGAAAGACTATTGAGAAAGTCATTTTAGAGTGGGTTCTACTGGCCCACTCTCTTAAAGATGCCTATACTTTTTGCAAACTCTGTGCCAAATGTCAAATGACGGGTCGAATCATACGAAGAAACATGATGCCTCTTACACCGATCTTGGAGGTAGAAATTTTGATTTATAGGGCATCAATTTCATGGGACCCTTCTTATGTCTTATGGCAACCAATTCATTTTGGTAGCTGTAGACTATGTCTCAAAATGGGCTGAAGCTGTTCCAACCAGAACAAATGACAATCAGGTTGTCATTAAATTCTTACGTGAAAATATCATATCACGCTTCGGAGCCCCCGTGCGATAATTAGTGACAACGGGAGTCATTTCTACAACCGGGCTTTTGAAGCCCTAATGCGGAAGTACTCTATATCTCATAAATTATCCACGGCCTATCATCCTCAGACGAACGGGCAAGTGAAAGTTACTAACAGACAAATTAAACTGATACTGGAGAAAACTGTAGGACAAAACCGTAAGGACTGGTCCATCAAACTTGTTGATGCCTTATGGGCATATCAGACCGCCTACAAGGCTGTCTTCGGTATGTCTCCATATCGAGTTATATTTGGAAAGCCCTACCATTTGCCTGTGGAGTTAAAGCACCGTGCGATGTGGGCAATAAAACAGCTGAATTTGGACTTAGACAAAGCCGGTGACTTGAGAAAGCTGCAGATATCCGAGTTAGAAGAGTTAAGAAATGATGCATATGATAACGTTCGGATCTCTAAACACAGAACTAAGCTTTTCCATGATAAATTCATTCACAGGAAAAATTTTGTCTCAGGACAAAAAGTTCTGTTGTATAACTCTAGACTCCACCTTTTCGGGTAAGCTGAAAACCAGGTGGTCAGGACCATATGTTGTGCAAACTGTCTTCCCTCATGGTGCGATTGAGGTTTCTGATCCAAAGAGTGACAACACGTTCAAAGTCAATGGTCAACGACTTAAGCCATTCTTCACCACAGAGTCTGAGTCACACAATGTTTTTGAACTGGGTTTTGTGACCCAGTCTACATGTGACTAAGTCATTCTACATTCTTCCCCAGTGTTTCTTGTACATCTTTTGGGACCTCCCTTGTAAATTAAAATAAAATATAAAAATATATAAATAAAAAGTTTAAAATAAAAAAAATGCAAATAAATAAAATATAAAAAAATTGGACCTAAGTGCTAAATAGTACTTAGGTTTTCTTCCCTTTATATACTCCTTTTCTCTTCTAATAACCTGAATTTACCCTAGAGTTGTAATTTTGAATTTCACCTAGGGCAACTGGGAATTCTACCATTCTCAGACCCCTATATATACCCTCCATCCCTTCTTTTTCTCTCTACCCTACAATCTAAACACAGATCTGAAAAGAGAAAATCGAGCGCCGCCCCTGAATTTTCTTGAGCCTCTGCCTCCCTGACAGAGCCGCGTTTGCTCGACTCTGGCCGCAGATCCGCAGCATTCTTGCCGTCTCTGGAGCGTCGCCCAATTTTCCTGCGATCACTGCTGTCTGTAGATCTCAGATCTACTACCCGATCATCTGTTCAACCTGTGGATTGCTCTTTGCAATCTCGTTTGGTTTTCCCCACGTAATCCGGGGGAGGTTTGCATATTTCTTTCCTCTACTTCGTATTGTTCATTATGGCACCATCCATCTTTGCTGAAAAAGACTTTTCTAGAATTTTAGTGATGTTAATGGTTATGGCCATATCTTTTTGGAACGAATTCATGAATGAAATTGGTATGAATTAGTCTACGATAACTCCGACCACGAGGCTTACCATTGTCCCGAGCTCATCAAGCTCTTCTATACTTCAATTGATCAAGCCTCTATTAACTTTGACATATATCAATTCATGGTGTACATGCCTACTGAGGACATTGTTATCACGCTTAATCTGTTGGAGGACTACACACACGTCCCTAGCAACCCGCACCATCGCAACCCCCTGCCACTAATTGACTACATGACAGTCATGGGGGTTCACTGTACCGAGCAAGATAGGGGGCTCAAAGCCAGTACGACACTTCGCAACATCCATTGCGTTGGACGCTGAATCCAACGCAACATATTAGGGCTTGACCATACGACCTCCTTTAATAGGTCGGTGCTGCAGATCATTCATGATCTCTTGACTCGGCAGCACACCATCTGCATTAATATGATCATATTTTATGTTATTATCACTAACTCCACGCGCACACGCAGTGCCAAATACTCGCATCCCGTTTTGATCACTCCTCTGTGTAGGACTTTCTTACCAGATGCGGTCTTTGACTCGTACGATAGGGTATTTGTTGCACAAGAACGGGCTACCAGTGCTTACAATAGTTGCCTTCATGCAGTCTGGACCCGTATCCAAGCTGAAGATGCCCCAGCCGAGTCCTCTTCAGAGGAACTTTTGGAGGATGATGATGACCCGGCCTTTTGGCAGCAGGACCCCAACTGATTCACGAGCCTTCATGTCTACCATTTGGTGTGGCATGAAGAAGATATTTAAGGGGCAGGTTAGATTATGAAAGAAAGGTGAGGAGCAGGCACACGCCTCGACCGCATCGAGGAGGGTCTGCGGCGTTCGCAGTCGGCCGGACTTAGCACCACCGCTGGTCCGAGCCGAAGGAGGGAATGGCATCTTTTCTTTACCTGTTTCATGCATATACTTTACTTGCATACATTGGGGACAATGCATGAGATAGTTAGGGGGGTAGATACTAACATAGGAGATTTATTTTTTAGGATTTTCTTAGATTTTTCTTTTTCTTTTATATTTTTCTTTTAGATTTTTTTTAGGATTTTTCTAGATTTTTATGTCTTATATAAAAAAATAAAAAAAGAGAATAATAAAAATAAAAAATAAATATTTTCTATGATCCATTTTTGAAGAATTAACTTGATCTTAGGAATTAAGGGTATTCTAAACTAGGATTCTTAATATAAGTCAAAATGAGAAGTATTGTGGATCTTTAGGTTAAGAAAGAAAGAATAGAAAAATTGCTAAATTTTGAATTTTTCCTAAGCATTATATACATTTACATGTTGAGGAATAAATTAAGAACTTAGTAACTTTGTCTATATATATATCACAAAAAAACAATAATAATAAATAAAAACTTGATCACCAATTAAGTTGGTTAGTTGTGCCTTAAGAAGTATAACCAATCACGCCTAAACATGGTTAAGTCCTTAACATTCATGACCTAGTTTACTTGAGTCCTTGGACTTTAGGGATGTATCTTCATCTGGTGTCCTAAGACCGTCTGGTCTGGGAGTCATCAGTAAAAGGCTCGCTATATGGGTAAATTAGAAAGCCTAATGAAGCTTAGGGAATAAATAAAATAAATAAATAAATAAATAAAAATAATATATATATAAATGTACTATAGTCTAAAATCAATCCCTCATATATATAGATGTATATATGCTAGGCTTGATACAAAATCTAGTTTTCCCTCTATTTTGAAAACTTAACCTAAGTTTAAAACGAAACTTCAAATGGAGGCTTATAAAAAGAAGGAAAAGTTTAGGGTAACCTGAAACCAAAAGATCACCGAAATTCTTAAAAAAATGGATCATAAAAATTTCTTTTCTTTCTTTTTTCACTAACATTTTCTTTCACTTTGGATTTTGTAGGTGCAATCCGCTGAAAACCCTCAGGAGACAACACTCCTCTTTTAGGGTAACCTAGAAATTAACGGCTTGTTGCACGAGCTCAGTGCGATCGTGTCACCTACGAAAGTGGTGTAATAATTTAGTTAAGATTTTTTTCTCTTTACTTATTTTGCTCGGGAACGAGAAAAAGCTAGGTATGGGGATGTGATTGGACTTCATTTTTGCATCATTTTTACACCACCTCACCATGCTTTATGATAATAAAAATGGGATTTTTAATACTTTTCTCTCTTATTTCAGGTCCAATATTTTATAGAGAAGAAGGCCCAATTCTTGTGATTTTTAAAGGAATTAAAGGAGTAATTTAGAAGCCCACAACAAGGAAGCCCAAATGGACTGATCCAAAGCATATTCTCCACCTTCTAGAAGCTCCAGCTGGGCACACGAGGCATAACAAATCAAGTTCCGTCTACGGTATATCAATACTAGGTCTAAGCCTACAACGGCGAACTACAGACACATGAAATGATACTGATACAAGCTCATATCAACCCGCATATTAGGTGAACAATCAATAATATCTCATGGAGTGATACAAGTCAAACTGGTAAAATATAATATTAAGTCACATGAAATAATACGAATAAAACACAATAACAGTAAAGAAGAAAATGACATAAGAACAAACACTCACATGAAATGATGTTGTTTTAGAACCGAAGCGCCGTCTGGTCTTCACTGCACGAACCGATACTGATTTACGGATCATCTCATGAGGCGGTCTTCAAATCACCTGTGTATCGGGTCCATAGCGAGCACAACTCCAAATCTCCCATAACGGGTCTGGATCTCACCGAGATCACTGTACCACGCAACCGAACACACACACATAACATAATTACACTCTAACACATATACAATTACACACACACTCACCTTAGAAATAATTAATAGTTGGTACAATTTTACATATAAATGTTAAAAATGTTATCATTTACTATTAAAATTAGTATTATTAAACAGAGGTATTACGAGAAACTTCCAGAAATTCTTGTTGTTTGTTGCTCTTAATCTCATACATTAAGACTCTAGTAACTAACAATAGGAACACTAATTGGAGGATGCTAGTTCATTTATGCTAGTTCAAGTCTTCCACGTGCATTTACGGAATTATCTAAGTATTATTTCCTACTCAAGTGAGACAAATGGACAAAATAAGAGAAAGAGAATGCAGAAAGTTATCTAGCATGCGATCTGTGCTGTAATGTTACAAAATGATGAGAGGTGAATGCATTCTTTTCCTTCCGTCTTCCTTACATTTTCTTTTCAAATTTGATAATTCTATAAACTCAAATTGATAATTCTATAAACCAAACACAAACCAAATACATTCATGTGCTCACGAAAAAATGAGAAAAATGTATTCTTATCATGACTGTTTCAATATAAGCTATGAAACAAAAGCACCAAACATAACAAACAAGTACTACTAATGAACTTACGGCAGGGCCAACACGCTGGGGGTGTTCGGCCAGGGGTAGATCACGATGTAGGAGGCGGAGGGAATCGATGATGAGTACAGGTCCGGCGGAGGTTGCAGAAGAGATGAGTGCTCCGGCGGTGAGGATCGGGCTGCCGGAGGGGCTCCGGAGCTCGCGATGGCTAGTTGTGGAGGGGGCACATCCAAGGGATTGGAGATGGTGGATGTCGCGCTGACACTCACAGCCAAGGGTTCAGCCTACGTAGGGGTCTTGGGCGTGATGTGCGCATGGTTTGGGCCTGGGTGTGTCTGGTGGTGCTCAGCTCTGTGGTGGGGTTGGATGCAAGGGGAGGTAGCTACCATGGTGGTGAAGTTGAAACCATGGGAATGGTAGTGCTCGTGACACACATGAAGAGGAGCAAGACGTGGGTGGAGATGCTGTCAACCATGATGGTGGCGTAGATGACCCATGGGTGATGGGGACTACTGTTGTTCGGAGAATAGATGACTTTGGATTAGATAATTTAATTAGTTAAGATAGGATTAGGATTCGGTTGTTATGTTGGGATTTGTGGCTTTGACTTGGGCTATCCTGAGCTTGGGGTGTGGAAATAAAGAAAATGAAAGAAGATAAAAAAAAGGAGTGTGGGCTTGCTCATTTAGGCTCGTAGGCTTGGGAAGAGAAGATTTGGGTTAATATTTAGGGATTAAGAGATTTTATAGGGATTAGATAATGGGTTTGGGTTGAGGGTTTCGGGTTTGGGCAATGGGATATATGATAATGGGTATTGGGTTTGAGGGTATGGATCTAATTGGTTGGACCAACGCTAAAGGGTATAGGTTAGGAAAAATGAAAAGGATAATTGAAAGAATAATAATAATAACAACAATAACCATATTAATATTAACAATAAATAATAACACCAAAAATAATTAGTCATAATATTAATACAAGTAATTAGCCATAACCGTAACACTAATAACAACAATATATATAATATATATAATAATAATAATAATCACAAGAAGAAAAGCAATAAATTGAGTTAATTAACATGGATATTGATTGTTATAAAAATAATTAGTAAATTAAAATAAATGTTTTAGAAAAATAAAAATACAGTATTACGAAATAGGATATACACATACATTGAATATCTTTATTGTTTATTGCTATGCATGAGTTAAGGGGGAGCTTCTATGAAGCTTAACTTTAATCCATACATATATAACTCCATGAGTTTTGTCATCAACAAAAAGGGGGAGATTGTTGGCCCAGAAGCCCATCACTCTAGTTTTCATGATGATTAACTCATGTAGTTATAGTTTTCTAATAATCTTGTCATATTTAGTTTCAGATATTTGATCAAGATATTATTAGTAAGTGATTAGCTTCAACAAAAGAGTTTTGGAGCTTTCAAATATTGATTCAAGAGCTCGAGTGTCAAGATCACATCTAGTACTCGGTTGGAGTCAAGCTCGGTGGATCGCGTTTGGATCGAGTCTACTTAGAGAAGTGTAAGTACACCTAGAGGGGGGGTGAATAGGTGTACGGCTAATCTAATGAACAAATTGTGAAAATTAAAATCTTAAATTGCAACACACTTAATGTAACCAACGAGTGTAGCCGAATTCCCGGTGAAGGGCTCTGGACTAACTCCTCTTAATTCCTCTGAATAAGAGTTGAGGTGCTATATGAAGCTCTCGAGGTAAACACAAGTGAGGCACACACAAACAACACAATCATATATATGATATGGAAATATGATGCAATGCTCAATGTAATAGAGAGAGTTATAGAAAGTGGATCAATCGCTAACACACGGATATGTTTCGAGGTTCGAGCACACAGCTTTACGTCCCCGCCTTCACACAGAAGGATTTTCACTAACTTGTCCACACAGGACTCCCACACAGGAACCTCCACTGAGGATTTGGGGTAATACAACCGGGAGTACACAACCTCTCTCAATTACAAACACAACCTCTACACTTAGAGGCTAGGCACAAAGCCATACAAATCAACCTCACAAATGAGGGAAAGGCACAAAGCCAAACAACCAATCAACCTCTCACTAGAGGGATAAGGCACAAAGCCACCACTCCAAAAATCAACCTCCACACAAGAGGGATAACACAAAGTATGAGGGTTTACAACTTGGTGATCAAAAGACCACAAACCAATTATTTTCCTACAAAACATGGATCCTATAGAGATGATAGAATGATAAGCTCAAGTGTGGAAAACAAAGAGTTTGGAAATCAAAAACTCAAAGAAAAACTCTAGGGAAAAACTCTAGATAGAATTGAAAATGAAGATCAAACAATTCCCAAAGACTTTTCTTTTCTTTGAATTTTCCAACCCTTTTTAAACAAAATAAAGATCAAATCTTTAAAGCTCTAAAACTCTTTTGAAACTTGAAATAAAACACTTGAGATTAAGGAAATTTTCTCTTGAAAAAAACTTATCCAAAACTGGCCAAAGATTGGGGTATATATAAGCCCCAACCAGATCTGCCCGTTGGCTGGCAGAAAGGTCAAAATTGACCTTCTGGTCGACCGGCCGGTCGACCGGCCAAAGATCAAAAATATGACCGTTGAGCCTGCCGTCGACCGCGCCCAGAACCAGAGAGCAACGGCTCTCGGCCGGTCGACGCCCGGTCGACCGGACAACCTGAGAGTGGGTTGCCTTCAGTCGGTCGATCGGCCCAAGGGGCTGGCCTGCATGCACATCCTTGTGCACGTAGGTCAACGGTCCGGTCGACCGACTCTGGGTCCGGTCGACCGGCCCGGTCGACCGCCAGAGCCTGGCAGATCTGTTTAAAGGATTTAAAACTTGGGTTTTTAAATACCAAATAAATCCCATAAAATCTCTAAAAATCCACAAAAATAGTTTCAGTATAATACTTTGATATACAAACATGTGTGAAAAAATTCAACACATATTTCAAATAATTTGAATTATTTTTGTAACTTAGAAATTTTGCTGAAAAACAAAATCCGTATTTTCCAAAACTTGAATTTTTGAATTGAAAAATCGTTTTTGTCCAAAACTCATCCAAATACAAAAACATGATATTTAAACAACTTGAAGTATGTTGTATATGGATATAATCCAATATACATGAAAGATATATATATATATATATATATCAATGTTTTTGACTTTAAATCCGAAAATAAGTTTGTTAAAATATCAAAACTCCAAACTCATGAAATAGACTATCAAACTAAGTTTGTTTAAATAGTTGAAGCATACATGTTTATAGAACAAATCTAATATACATTAAATCATGTAAACTTGTTTTGATTCTATCTATTCATGAAAACTAAGATCGGTTAAACCAACAAACCGAAAAATCAAAACATGAAACTTAAACAAGTGTGTGCGTTGTGAACTTGAGCATATCACACTATCTAATCTTTAACAAATGGATCTAAACTATAAACTAAACACTGTACCGAAGTCTTCTTATAGAGCGTCGTCTCCAAGTTGACTCAATCCAAACGTGATCCACCGAGCTTGACTCCAACGAGTGCTAGATATGAACTTTGACGCTCGGGCTCTTGAATCACCATGTGAAAGCTTCAAAACACCTTTGTTGAAGCTAATCACCTACTAAGATCTTGGTTAAGTATCTGAAACTAAACATCACAAGATTATTAGTAAACTATAACTACATGAGTTAATCATCATCAAAACTAGAGTGGAAGGCCTCTGGGCCAACAATCTCCCCCTTTTTGATGATGATGATGACAAAACTCATGGAGTTATATATGCATGGATTAAAGTTAAGCTTCAAAGAAGCTCCCCCTTAACTCATGCATAGCAATAAACAATAAGATATGCAATGAATATTAAACATAAATATGCATCAACATGTATAAAATAATGAAATGAACGTGCTCTTGATACCAAAATTTTAAAATAAATTCCTTTTCCTTTTTGAAATAAACATGTTCTTAAATAATTGCTCTTAATACCAATAAAAATTTCAATTTGAAAAATTTTATCAATAAAAGCATTAAAAGCTTTTGATATCAATCAATAAAAACTCTTGATACCAATTGAAAGATGATCAATAAAAGCTCTTGATACTAATAATAAAAATTTAATAAAAGTACTTGATACCAATAAAACAAAATAACAAAATATGTTCTCTTGATATCAATATTAACACAACAAAACATCAAACAAACTTTCTTGATACTAATATGAAACAAACTTGGTATAAACAGACAAATAAACAATAAAAACATGCATATAAACACAAATACTTCTCCCCCTTTTTGTCAATCATCAACAAAGGGGTCAAAGAAAACCATAAAACAATGTTCTCCCCTTTTTGTCTTAAACAAAAAAATATCAATAAGGGTGAAATCAAATCAAAACATTATGATACCAATTGAAAAAAATTATCAATTTAGTTAATCATGATATTAATAAAACATACCAATTGAAAGTACATAAAACAGATATTTTTAATATAAATTTAAATAAACATGTCTATATTATACCAATTGAAAGTAAATAAAACATGTTGAAGAATTCAACCAAAGATTTTGATATCAACTGAATGATGTAAACATATATGTAATCTTGATATCAATTGTAAAGATTAGTACCAATTGAAAGTAATTTTTCATTAGGAGCATATGATACCGAAAAAAACAATGTCATTTTTCAACGTAAAGTGTGAGAGTAAAATACGAAAGGTAAACAAAACCAATAAAAAGTAAAATACGAATTTTCTCCTCCTTTATGAAATACAAAACAAAATGATGCATAAGTTTGTATAAGATGCCAATTGAAAATTAATCATTGAAATATAATAGCCAGTTAAGAAATCAAGCTTAGCATAACTAAAAATTTGTGCTTAAAGATATTGGGATATAGTAAGCACAAATAAAACATATATATATATATATGTATGAAAATTGAATATCAATCGAAATTGATACTATTTGAAGTGTAAGCATACATATATAAAAAACATATATGAATATACAAAAAGAATGTCAATAGTGATACCAATTGAAAAAATCCAATGATACCAATAGAGAATATAATAAGATAAAGTGTATAACTCATACTTCCTACCACCCATTTCATGCACATGTTTAAAAAGATTTTCAATAATAAGCATACAAGGCATGGTCGCCCAACCAACCGCCCTTAAATGGGTAGGGGTTTTCAAAAATAAGTTTAAAATATAATATGTTTGAGAAACTCTACCATATGAAGAATACGAACTAGTTATATGAAAAAATTTGAAAAACTAGTACGAAATCCTTCAAGTAAGAATAAAATAAAAATATATTTCATGAAACATGAAAATCACTCAACAATTGACACTCAAAAGATATAAAGCTCATATATGACTCATGAAAACAAAATCATGAGAAAACATCAAGTAATATGAGTGTACAAGTTTCGTGAAAGACAAGTCATGAAAATAGGCAATCAAGCTCAATAAGAAATTCCTTAAAACATGAGAGTCATCAACACTAGAAATCCTTCAAGGTATATGTATGATTTGTCTAAACTAGAAGTATACATACATATCCCTAAACACAATTGAGTCCATAATAAAGATTTGCATGAAAGACAAAAAGACTCAAAGGGGTATACATGTATATCTTAAGTTTTAACAAAATAGGCATATACATGAAGCTAAACATATACACATGAAAAACATGTACAATATGGGAATACAAGTCAAATGCATGAATCATCAAAACTAGGCTATACTAGTACATCTAATAAGTACAAATGAGCGTTTAAGCACAAATACATAATAATCTATTTGTGACTCACTAGTTGTACAAGTATATATCTAAATTTTAATGAAAACTAACATCTAAACATGTAATCAAAATATGAAGCATAGAAATCAAAACAAAACTCATATGATCATACATATGATCATTATGTACATGCACATGCATAGATCTAGAACATACACATTAGTTAAAAAATGTGAGAACACAAAGGTATAAATCCATATTAAACATGGGTGATCTCAAATAACTAATCATGTAGATCACTAATCTAAATATCATGGTATATAACATAATGAACATTAAAACATGACATGCTAGAAATCAACAATGTGAAAAGCATGTAAACATGAATGAGGAGTTAGAGATCGTTACCAAAACCATGAGGGCAACTCTCCATGTCTCAAAAACAAGGTGGTCCTCCCACCAAACTCCCCTTGAAAGTGATGCATCCAAATAGTCCTCTTTTAGCTCGGAACGCATCCACCTCAAGGCACCATTGCTCTCACGTCATGAGAGAACCCACACCTACATCAAATACAATAGGGGTGATCTTTGGTACCCACACTCTTTTGGGTCTATGGGGGTTAGCTCCTTTCCTAACCCAAACAAATTTAGTTGCTAAATTTGAATCATGTAACTTATCATAGCAAAATTTAGCAAGGTGGCCCTTACGTTCACAATGTGTACAAGTGTACACATGAGCATACATCGTATTATGAGTGAGAACGTGGGAAGCATGTGTATGCCGTGATTTGTGTGCATGCATAAGAGGAACTTGTTTCTTTCGAAACATAGATTCCAACCGTGTATGGTTCAAAGCACAATGGCTCAAAGTGGAGCCCAAACAGTCCACACTCTTCTTTAACAAACAAATATCATTATCAATCATGAAAGAAGAGGTGCATGCAATAGGTGAGTTAGAATGTGAAGCTACACTAGCATGGCAAACATGTGAATCTATATCATTTTTCAAAGAAACATTTTTCTTTAAACAATCTTCCAATTCTTGTGAAATCAAATCAATTTTATTTTTCAAAGAAACATTTTCTTTTACAACAAAATCAACTTTTGAAGATAGAACCTCATTTCTTTAAAACATTTTCACAATCATTTTTGGTTTTCAAAATTTTATTTTCATTAAGTGCAAGTTCAAGTTGGGATTTAAGTAAGTCAAGTTCACTTGAAATCTCATCCCTCTCTTGCAAAGCAATCTCAAGTCTAGAAGATAAATTTTTATTTTCTTCTTTTAAACCAAAATTATCTTTTTTCAAAAGTTTATATTTTGAAATCAAATTTTCACAATTTTTGGCAAGTTCATCATTTAAGGCTTGTGTATCTATACACTCATTGCAATGAGAACTAGTACTAACATCTAGTTGAGTGTCCGAATGTATCTCAAGGGAGTCATTCCCTTGGACCATGAAGCAACGTTCGTCGGACTCGTCTCGACTAGATCTCCTCTTCTTATTGATAAGCGTTGGTAGCTCGGGAGATGTCAAAATGTTCCACACTGCAAAATCATAGTGAGAAAACACATGTAAATATTTTTTATCAAGTGATGCTCTAAGTGCCTTTAGGGCTTGTGCATTGGCCTCTATATGTTTGCTATCACTAAGGTAGGATTCCTTTGTAATGGCAAGGTAAACTTTATAACCTAGGGCTTTCAAATGACAACTCATCATAACCTTCCATATATCAAGTCTAGAGATAGCAAACATGGGAGGGCAATCCATGAGTGCAAACTATATGTGTGCAAGTGCAAATGCAAATGTAGATTAGCAAAACAAGATCACACTCCTAGGTGGTTAAACCTAATATCAGGAGCGTAGGCTTTGATGCCAATTGTAAGTACACCTAGAGGGGGGGTGAATAGGTGTACGGCTAATCTAATGAACAAATTGTGAAAATTAAAATCTTAAATTACAACACACTTAATGTAACCAACGAGTATAGCCGAATTCCCGGTGAAGGGCTCTGGACTAACCCCTCTTGATTTCTCTGAATAAGAGTTGAGGTGCTATATGAAGCTCTCATGGTTAAACACAAGTGAGGGACACACAAACAACACAAGCGAGGCACACACAAACAACACAAGCATATATATGATATGGCAATATGATGCAACGCTCAAAGTAATAGAGAGAGTTATAGAAAGTGGATCAATCGCTAACACACGGATATGTTTCGAGGTTCGAGAGCACACAGCTCTACACCCCCACCTTCACACAGAAGGATTTTTACTAACTTGTCCACACAGGACTCTCACACCGGGAACCTCCACTGAGGATTTGGGGCAATACAACCGGGAGTACACAACTCCTCTCTCAATTACAAACACAACCTCTACACTTAGAGGCTAGGCACAAAGCCACACATATCAACCTCACAAATGAGGGAAAGGTACAAAGCCCAACAACGAATCAACCTCTCACTAGAGGGACAGGGCACAAAGCCACCACTCCAAAAATCAACCTCCACACAAGAGGGATAACACAAAGTAGGAGGGTTTACAACTTGGTGATCAAAAGACCACAAACCAATTCTTTTCCCACAAAACAAAGATCCTATAGAGAGGATAGAATGATAAGCTCAAGTGTGGAAAACAAAGAGTTTGGAAATCAAAAACTCAAAGAAAAACTCTAGGAAAAAACTCTAGATAGAATTGAAAATGAAGATCAAACCAATTCCCAAAGACTTTTCTTTTCTTTGAATTTTCCAACCCCTTTTAAACAAAATAAAGATCAAATCTTTAAAGCTCTAAAACTCTTTTTGAAACTTGAAATAAAACACTTGAGATGAATGAAATTTTCTCTTGAAAAAACTTATCCAAAACTGGCCAAAGATTGGGGTATATATAAGCCCCAACCAGATCTGCCCGTTGGCTGGAAGAAAGGTCAAAATTGACCTTTCGGTCGACCGGCCGGTCGACTGGCCAACGTTCAAAAATATGACCGTTGAGCCTGCCGGTCGACCGCGCCCAGAGCCAGAGAGCAATGGCTTTCTGGCCGATCGACCGCCTGATCGACCGGGACAACCCGAGAGTAGGTTGCCTTTAGTCGGTCGACCGCTCGGTCGATCGGCCCAAGGGGCTGGCCTGCGTGCACGTCCTTGTGCACGTCGGTCGACCGGTCCGGTCGACCGACTCTGGGTCCGGTCGACCGGCCCGGTCGACCGCCAGAGCCTGGCAGATCTGTTTAAAGGATTTAAAACTTGGGTTTTTAAATACCAAATAAATCCCATAAAATCTCTAAAAATCTACAAAAATAGTTTCAGTATAATACTTTGATATACAAACATGTGTGAAAAAATTTAACACATATTTCAAACAATTTGAACTATTTTTGTAGCTTAGAAATTTTGCCGAAAAACAAAATCCATATTTTCCAAAACTTGGATTTTTGAATTGAAAAATCGTTTTGTCCAAAACTCATCCAAATACAAAAACATGATATTTAAACAACTTGAAGCATGTTGTATATGGATATAATCCAATATACATGAAAGATATATATATCAATGTTTTTGACTTTAAATCCGAAAATAAGTTTTGTTATAATACCAAAACTCCAAACTCATGAAATAGACTATCAAACTAAGTTTGTTTAAATAGTTGAAGCATACATGTATATAGAACAAATCTAATATACATTAAACCATATAAACTTGTTTTGATTCTATCTATTCATGAAAACTAAGATCGATTAAACCAACAAACCAAAAAACCAAAACATGAAACTTAAACAAGTGTGTGTTGTGAACTTGAGCATATCACACTATCTAATCTTTAACAAATGGATCTAAGCTATAAACTAAATACTGTACCGAAGTCTTCTTGTAGAGCGCCATCTCCAAGTCGACTCGATCCAAACGTGATTCATCGAGCTTGACTCCAACGAGTGCTAGATATGAACTTTGACGCTCGGGCTCTTGAATCACCACGTGAAAGCTCCAAAACACCTTTGTTGAAGCTAATCACCTACTAATATCTTGGTTAAGTATCTGAAACTAGACATCACAAGATTATTAGTAAACTATAACTACATGAGTTAATCATCATCAAAACTAGAGTGGAAGGCCTCTGGGCCAACAAGAAGGAGTTCTACAAGAAGACCTGGGTTTGTGCTTAGTATGTTTAGATTATTGTAAAGATTAGATAGTGTTGATATGCTCAAGTTCACATACACACACAAGTTTAAAGTTTATTGGTTTTGTTTTTCGGTTTAACCGATTTTGGATTTCATGTCAAAAACATAGATATATATCTTTATATGTATATTGGATTTTATCCATATACAGTATGCTTCAAATTTATTTCAATATCATATTTTTATATTTACATGAGTTTTGGAGAAAATGGTTTTTCATTTAAAAAATCAAGTTTTGAAATATGCCGATTTGGGTTTAAAGCCTAATTTCAATATCACAAAAATGGTTCAAATATTTTGTAATATGTGCTGAATTTCAGTCACACATATTTGTATTTCATAGATCTTATAAGAACTTATTTTTGTGAAATTTATGTGATTTTATGGGATTTTTTAGAAGGCAAAATAATAACCAAGTTTATAATCCCTTATACTTTGTGACCTCGCTGTCTGTCGGTCGACCGGCCGGTCGACCGAGTCAGACGTCGGTCGATCGGTCCGATCGACCAATGTGCACAAGCCAAATGGCTGGAAGGCCAGTTGACCGGGTCGGTCGTAGGGGTGAGCATCGGTCGGTTCGGTTCGGTTTTTGCTAATTTTTGTAAAACCGAACCGAACCGATTAGACTTAGTAACCGAACCGAACCGAATCGACTCAGTTCGGTTCGGTTTTTCGGTTTTTTCGGTTAGGTCAATATATTGCCATCATTTCTTACATTTTTTAATCACCATTATATTATCATCATTTAATATTATAATCTCAAATATCCACTACCCAAATTAGAAATAAGAAAAGATTCTAAGCTTAATATGAATTGAAAATTTCATATTCTAAAACTTTTACACCGTATTTGTGCTCTTATATCAAAACTCATATAATTATTACTAACTTTTAATGATAAGAATGAAAAAAGAAACTATATTAATATAATATTATTCTCAATTGTGATGGTGTACTTAATATTGCTTTCACATATTCAACATAAAAAGATGGTATTACTAAAACTAATGAGATAAGCTTCCACCAATTTTTATTATGAACTATATGATTCACTAAATTAAATTTGAGTAGGTTAATATATAGGGTGAGAAATTCGGTTCGGTTCGGTCTATTCGGGTTTTGGAACACAAAACAGAAACCCGACCGAATTAGAGCGGTTCGGTTCGGTTCGAGTTCGGATTTCGATTTTTTGTCGGTTATTTCGGTTATAACCGAACTCTGCTCACCCCTAGTCGGTCGGCCGCCAGAGAGTTCTGCTCTCTGAAAATGGCCTCAGTCGACCGGCAGAGAGCAGCTGCTCTCTGCTTCCAGGCCCGGTCGACCGGGTGTTCGACCAGTGGCTCAATAGTCATAAAAATGACCGTTGGTCGGTCGACTGGAAGGTCATTTCTGATCTTTCCTACTGCCAACGGGCAGATTTCTTGGAGGGTTATAAATAGCCCCCTTCCAGCTGATTTCACTAAGAATTTAAGAGCAAAATTTTCTTTCTTAGTATTTTAGCAATAAGTTTTCAAAGAGTTTTTGGGTTAAAAGATCTATCTTTATTGTTTTTAAAGGATTGGAAAAATCAAAGAAAAATAGAGTCTATGGGAATTGGTTTTTGTTCTTCGTTTTTATAGCCATCTAGATGTTTTCCAAGAGTTTTTCTTTGTGATTTGTTTTTCAAACTCTTTATTTTCTCACACTTGAGCTATTATATCTATCCTATCTATTAGGATCTAGTTTTGTGAGAAAAATGGTTTGTGATTTAGTGAGACCACCAAGATTGTAACCTTATATTTTACTTTGGCTTTGTGCCTTTCCCTCTAAGTGTAGAGGAAATTGTGCAATTAGGTTTGTTGATATCTGATTGGTCACTAATGTTGCACATTTATTATCATATTTCCATACTTATTATAGAATAAAATCTGCTTTGTCCTAATTAAATGTTTAATTTATTTGCAGGCCCATTCCTTAAGGAGATGAAGAGAAACAAGCCCAAAAGCCCACCAAATTCTGATTAATTCAGAATAAATTTGAAATGAAGAAATCAGGGCAAAATCTTGGCATATAAGGAAGGTTTAGAAGAATCCTCCCTGAATCAAGATGAAGAAATCAGGGCAAAATCTTGGCATATAAGGAAGGTTGAGAAGAATCCTCCCTGTGGTCAAAATCTTGGTATATAAGGAAGGTTGAGAAGAATCCTCCCTGAATCAAGGAAAAATCTTGGCATGTAAGGAAGGTTGAGAAGAATCCTCCCTGAATCAAGCACAATCAAAGGCTGTTTTGTCAACTTTTGAAGAAAAAAAAGAAAATCAGAAGAAGATACGGGAAATACATCAGACCAGGAGATTCCCCCAATCTTCCTGGGATCTTCTCCTTTAGGTTTTTTGCCTATAAATACTGGTTTTAGCTGAGCAAGAGGAAAGGCAGAGTAGGATTTAGCCTAGTTTTCATTTGTAGTTTAGGTTTTTCTTTTTATGTAACTTGTAGTAACTTAGGGTAGAAGAAGATTCATGTAAGTAAGAGAGAGAGACTGACGTTGAGAGTGACACCGATGTACCCTCCTCCTTTCTTCCATTGTCTCTGCAATTAATAAAGGTAAAAGCTTCTTTTTATGTTCGTATTTTGTTTTGCTTTCTTCTTCCTCTTCTACTTTACCTTGGTTGTATTTGTTGAGTTTACAAGTGAAATCCAAGGCAAGTATAACTAAGCTACGTGAGAGCCAGCGATAGTTCATGAAGACGTTCTCCTCTTCCAAGATCCGCATCACTTCATTCTTGCTAGTCCTGACGATATAATGTGCACGGGGACTGAGCTCGAGCTTATGATCTATGCGTTGAACGCCTCCGAAGCAAAGGTAGAACATGCAACGGTTTCCAGGTAAGTCATCACTCAACCTAGGTAAGTATTCCTTCTTTTCTTTCCTTTCTCTCATTTCTGTAAATTATATCACCACCTCTTCCAACTCTTTCTTCTCCACTCACTCCATTTGTACATAGTCGCTTTTCTTGTTTTCTGATTTGTCCACCTTCTTCATCTTTCATTTTCTTCTTAATTTTAACTATAACTTTCTTTTTCATTTTTATAACTTGAAAAACAAAGAAGAATCTTCGTTTGTTTTCTTAACGATTTCAATACAAGAACGTAAATGCTTCTATCGCAAAACCCTCCTTGTGGATCACGACCCGCATAGCCACTTGCTATAGCGGAAGAATTGAGCACTTGCACATTTTTATTATAAGTTCTGAAATTCCGTATTTTTTGTGCAGGTTTTGCCTCAATCAAATTTTGGCGCCGTTGCCGGGGAGGGTAACATTTTTTTTATTGAAATCTGATTTTTTTTGAAAATTTATTTAGAACTAAACGAATTTTCTTCTCTGTTGCAGGTTAAGGGCAAGCAAAACAGGGAATTAAAGTTGCAATAACATATAAGTGGCCTTGGGCCTCTGCTCTAGAAAGCAGAGACCAAGTGCCCTCTGCTTTGCCGCGAATTCGCGGCTAACGCCGCGAAAACGCGACAAAAAAGAGTGGACTACTAACAGGTTTTTGCAGGGCAGCTTGCTTTGCAAATTCTAGTTTTCTGCAACTTTAGCTTTTCTTATATGCCATCACATAAGCCTGCTAATAATCAACAGTAAAACGTTTGTTGCAAAAGTTAAAAATTGATTAGACGTTTGCATTTTAGGCACGTGTCTTTTCAATTCCTTTATTTTTACTGTTGAAGAGTGCTGGAGCAAGGTACGTATGCATTGCATTTAGCATAGGACTCACTTCTTGGTTGATTTATATCGCTTTGAGTGAATCTTACATATCTTGTACACTTGCACAAAATTATCTTAAGGGCACTAACCCATAACAAGATAAGGTGGGGATTTAATCACCCTTCCTTAGCCCAAAAATCAGATTCCAAGCACTCACTAACCCAAGCCTAACTAAAAATGAGTAGACGTTGGCCCTAGGGACATCTCGGACTCAATTAGGAGATCATCCTAAGGGGAAAAAGTGTTGGAATTTGACTCTTGCAAAATCAGTGTCTAGGAAAGGGATTAAGGGCCGAAAGCCCGAAGGTTGGTGGTTATTTAATTAAGGAACGTCTTTGACGGAAAACCTCCCACCAACCTTGCCCTGACCTGGCTGATTAGCTTGTGGTCAAAGTCTGCATTGGACCTCTCGTGGACAGTCTAACCAGTTAGGAGTCGTCTAGGTCATAGGTCTACCCTAACTTAGATTAGAATTTTTTTTCTTTTTCTTTGTTTATTTGTTTGTTTTTCTTTCTTTTTGTTTATATTCCATTGTGTGATATGGCCTATAATAACAATTTTTCCAATTTCAATAATAATCCATATTACACATCAAACTCTTTTTCGGATATTACCAACCCGGCATATCATGACTTTAACCAACCTAGTGTGCCGGATTGGTCTTATCCGAATCAATATAACCCATGTCCCCCATCGTATGACTATAATTTCCATAACGATTTCAACTCTTCACAGAGTCAGTGGGGATTCACCTACCCCGAGCATAATTTTCAACCAACTTGTCCCCTTATCCACCTAGTCCACAATATCCCCAAGAGTCATACTCAGTTCCACCAGTCCAAAATAGAAAACCATCAATTTTGGAAAGGAGTATGCGTGAGTCCAAACAACAATCACAAAATCTGATGGACTCACAATTTAACTACCACTTCCAAGACAACACTTCATCTTTTCATCAAAATAATGAATCCATCAATTATGAAAAGATGCTTGAAGCCATGACTCATGCTCAAAATGCTAGAAATCGTGACATAGATATGATGGTCGAATCTCTACGTTCTCACCGTTTGACCAGTTCTGATGTCACTAACCATCCTGTTAGAGCCGAAGAGTCATGTAGTTTTGGAAATCAAGATTCCATTTCAGAACAACCATTTGAACTTGCCCAAACTCCAAATGAAATTGATAGTTTGACAAGTTATCCCTTGCCTGAAATAGAACTTGAAAATGAATATGATCATGAACTAGAACTTAGTGATTCAATTTTACTTCCTGATTCAATAATGACTCAGGTATCTACACCTGATTTCAATCTTTTTTCCGAGTCAACATTGGATCCTGTGCCAATTCATCATGAAATTGAATCACCCATCTTTGATGATCATATTGAACTTGACCAATTTTATAATCTTGAAAATCCCATTGATAAATTGGCAAGTTCTCATTTTTTTGATATTGAACTCAATGAGATATGTGACCTAGATTCCCAAATCCGTGATCCAGTTCAACTTTCTGAATCATTATTGACTCCTGTTTTGTTATCATACTTGAGTAATATTTTAGAGTCAGTTTTGATTCCACCTATCATTCTTGAACTTAAATTACCAACATTAAGTCACATTCCATTGTTGGAAAATAATTGTGGACTTGAGTTCCAACTTCTTGACTTGGACCCAATTTCTGAACCTATTTCGACTCTTGAATCTTTACTTGACTTAAGTCACCTTCCTGAGTCGGTGTTAGTTCCTGTACTTCCTGAGTCCAAGTCAATCCTTCTATCATTTCATACTCCATTCTGGGACGAGGTGGTTGACAAATTTGACTTCGAAATTTGTTATGGAATTTGGAAATTAGATGGGGTCAAATACTTAATAAAAATCCTTTATGGACACATCTTTTTAGTGGGTTATATTAGAGTAATTTCTGGCGGGTTCCTCCGAGCCCCAAGAAAAGTTGATTGGGCCGCATTTCGTGGACCAATCAGACCACCACCGGAACCACCACCTTAAGGTAACATTTTCCTTCCCTTTCTTCTTTTTCATGCATCTATGCATTAATTCATACATTGAGGACAATGCATGAGATAGGTGTGGGGGAGGGTTCTAACATAACTTAGGTTTTTCTTTTTATAAAAAAAATAAAAAAAATAAAAAATTAACATTTTCTTTACTTTTAAAAACTTTTTGAAAAATAGAAACAATATTTTGACTTATTTTTTGTAAGAAATTAAGTTAATTTTAAGGAATAGGAAAATCCAAATTAGGATTTCTTATACTTGGTCAAAAGAAGATTATTTGTTTGATTTTTAGGGTTAGGAAGATAATTTGTTAAAGTAATTTAGTCTTAATCTTTACCTTGATGAAATATGCACACCTCACACACTTAAACACTTAGGGTTCAAAAACAAAGATTCTTATGCCTTATAAAAAAAAAGAGAAAAGAAAAAAAATAAACAAATCTAATTATTGATTAGCTAGGTGCTTTGGCCTAAGCAAGCCTTAGTATTTATGTGAAAGATGATTAGATAAGTTTGAGAAAAAGAAAAAAAAATCCTCTGATTAAGCTGGGTATTTGTGCCTAATAAAGCATAAGTATTCACACCTAAAAGAGGTTCATAAAATAAAATCCTTAGTTTTGTGGCCTTGTTTGCTCGAGTCCTTAAGTCCTAGGGGTGTCTTCTCACTTGGTGCCCTAAGACCGTTTGGTTCGGGAGTCATCGATTAAAGGCTCGTTACATGGGCAGATTAGAAAGCCTAATAGAACTAAGGAATAATACCACAAAAAAAGAGTATATATATATAAATAAATAAGGCATAAGAGTTAGAGTTAATGAACCCTTCGTCAAAATTTTCACAGTCACAAGGTGCATATGACTTAGGGTAAAGTAATAGACTAGATGAGAAGTACAATTTAACTCCTTACTTTGATTGATAACAAATTTTTGAGACTAAGTTTAGGAATGAAAAATTCAGTTTTCCTATAACTTATAGATTGCTTAAATCTTACAATTATATTTCAAATATTTTTTCTCTTTCAAAATGCTTTTCGAAAATACTAACTCTTTGTTTCTCTTTCTTTATGGATTTTGTGGGTGTAATCTACTGAAAACCCTCACGAGACAAAACTCGTCCTCTAAGGGAAACCTAGAGGTTTAACGGCTTGTTGCACATGCTCAGTGCAATCGCGTGACCTGCGAAAGTGGTCTAATAATCCTTAGTATAGTTTAGTTGTTTTGCTCGAGGACGAGCAAAAGATAGGTATGGGGGTGTGATTGGTCACTAATGTTGCACATTTATTATCATATTTCCATACTTATTATAGAATAAAATCTGCTTTGTCCTAATTAAATGTTTAATTTATTTGCAGGCCCATTCCTTAAGGAGATGAAGAGAAACAAGCCCAAAAGCCCACCAAATTCTGATTAATTCAGAATAAATTTGAAATGAAGAAATCAGGGCAAAATCTTGGCATATAAGGAAGGTTTAGAAGAATCCTCCCTGAATCAAGATGAAGAAATCAGGACAAAATCTTGGCATATAAGGAAGGTTGAGAAGAATCCTCCCTGTGGTCAAAATCTTGGTATATAAGGATGGTTGAGAAGAATCCTCCCTGAATCAAGGAAAAATCTTGGCATGTAAGGAAGGTTGAGAAGAATCCTCCCTGAATCAAGCACAATCAAAGGCTGTTTTGTCAACTTTTGAAGAAAAAAAAAGAAAATCAGAAGAAGATACGGGAAATACATCAGACCAGGAGATTCCCCCAATCTTCCTGGGATCTTCTCCTTTAGGTTTTTTGCCTATAAATACTGGTTTTAGCTGAGCAAGAGGAAGGCAGAGTAGGATTTAGCCTAGTTTTCATTTGTAGTTTAGGTTTTTCTTTTTATGTAACTTGTAGTAACTTAGGGTAGAAGAAGATTCATGTAAGTAAGAGAGAGAGGCTGACGTTGAGAGTGACACCGATGTACCCTCCTCCTTTCTTCCATTGTCTCTGCAATTAATAAAGGTAAAAGCTTCTTTTATGTTCGTATTTTGTTTTGCTTTCTTCTTCCTCTTCTACTTTACCTTGGTTGTATTTGTTGAGTTTACAAGTGAAATCCAAGGCAAGTATAACTAAGCTACGTGAGAGCCAGCGATAGTTCATGAAGACGTTCTCCTCTTTCAAGATCCGCATCACTTCATTCTTGCTAGGCCTGACGATATAATGTGCACGGGGACTGAGCTCGAGCTTATGATCTATGCGTTGAACGCCTCCGAAGCAAAGGTAGAACATGCAACGGTTTCCAGGTAAGTCATCACTCAACCTAGGTAAGTATTCCTTCTTTTCTTTCCTTTCTCTCATTTCTGTAAATTATATCACCACCTCTTCCAACTCTTTCTTCTCCACTCACTCCATTTGTACATAGTCGCTTTTCTTGTTTTCTGATTTGTCCACCTTCTTCATCTTTCATTTTCTTCTTAATTTTAACTATAACTTTCTTTTTCATTTTTATAACTTGAAAAACAAAGAAGAATCTTCGTTTTGTTTTCTTAACGATTTCAATACAAGAACGTAAATGCTTCTATCGCAAAACCCTCCTTGTGGATCACGACCCGCATAGCCACTTGCTATAGCGGAAGAATTGAGCACTTGCACATTTTTATTATAAGTTCTGAAATTTCGTATTTTTGTGCAGGTTTTGCCTCAATCAATATCTCTCTAAGTGTAGAGGTGATTGTGGTGGTGTTAGGCTTTGCGCCTTATCCCTCTATTGTGAGGTTGATCTTGTTTTGGTTAAGTGCCCATCCCTCTAAGTGTAGAGGTGATAGTTGTTGTTCCTTGCCTCTAAGTGTAGAGGTTGTTGTTGGTTGAGAGAGGAGTTGTGTACTCCAAAGTTGTATTACCCAAATCCTCAGTGGAGATTCCCTGTGTGGGAAGTCCTGTGTGGACGATATAGTGGAAATCCTTGTGTGAAGGCGGGGACGTAGAGCAGTGGCTCGAACCTCGAAGTATATCTTTGTGTTTGCGATTGATCCACTATCTCTTAACTCTCTCTCTTATATTGTGCCTTGCATTATTTCATATTGTTCATATCATACTCATATGCTTGGTATTGTTTGTGTGCCTCACTTGTATTGAACCAAGAGAGCTTTACATAACACCTCAACTCTTATTTAGAGGAATTTAGAGGAGATAGTCCAGAGCCTTCACCGGGAATTCGGTTACACTCTTTGGTTACACTAAGTGTGTTGCAATTTGTTTTTAATTTCGCATCATTTATCATTAGATTAGCCATACACCTATTCACCCTCTCTAGGTGTACTTTCACACTATACTAACATGAAAACACAAGATAAAGAATATCATGAATAAAGTTGTAATATAGGAAATATCTCATCACTGTGATGGAAAATAACTGATAGTCAAAGATGTGTAACTTAGCATATGTCTCTAGTTTATTGATTATTATTAACCTAACTAATGTGGTACTTAGCTGCGTCCCATACCACAATTGTTTTCTCACATATCAAATAATATTATCGTTTGTGTAATTATCTGCCAATATAGTGCATGTGTTTTGAAAGGGTACCGTGCATGCCCGATACCGCGATCTAACACTCCCGGTGTTGAACCAGGGCAGGTCGCAAAGCCCTAATAACTGAACCACAACCCCATACAAGAAGACAAATGGTGTAGCGCCGTAGTCCGCGCAAAGCCCTGACAACTAACAACTGAATAACTAGGCAGCCAGTAATACCTTGGCTCCCCATGGTGGACCCAAAACTCGGTTAACAATCAAATGTCCTTCCAAAATACACAACATGTATTGTAAGGCAATTACCCCTTTTCCTCAGGTTATGATATCTTTTATTAACATGCAAATAATATAAGTTATTATTAAATGTACTAATATTTGAATATTTTCAACAACTGCTGATGTCAATAATAACTGATAACTAACAACTGATATCTGACAACTGATAGCTGACAACTAATAACTTACATCTATCGTAGAATACTAGAGATATAGAGTCACTAACATAATAGTCACACTAACAACTGATAATTAATGTAAAACTTTGAAAATATATGATCACCGATATCAATTAGATCGCTGTCATAATATATCTCTATATTTAGGACTCAATATTTGAATAATCAGAATAATCAAGAACTAATCATCAAGTGAACTGCTGAATATCCTTGAGATTAAACTAAATCAATAAATACCGAAATCATAACTAAAGGGTGGAACATCCTCGAATAACATGTAATCTAAAATAGTTTACATCTGATACTCAACACCAACAAATTCATCTATACTCAAACAATAGCATCAGTGAATAGATCCCGAAAATATGCACAACTCATAATCCAACAATCGTCAATCCCATCAAATACTATTCAATATCTTTTGTAAAGAATATAAATCACAAGTCAACTTCAACTCTATCTAAGTCAATTTCCAAGTATCGAAACCATGAGTTCGATTAACGGATAAGTCTACTGTTTCTATTAATCTGCTCTAATCCCTCAAGTTCAACACAATCTCATCTGATTTATCATCAAATAAATGAATATCAAGTCTGATGATTAATTCACATAAATATACACTGCTAACCATAATCACGAGCCAATCAACTCAAGGTCAATCCAATATACAAACTAACATACATCGTAACTAGATCTAAATTAAAATAATAAATGGCTAAACATGAAATGATATAGAAACATTAATATCTCAGTATCAAAATACAAAGTCCATTATCTGTAAAATGTCTAACTCTCCCACGATATACTAATCCATGTCTGATAATCCACCATTCAAAATAGATCAATCTGCTCCCCAACCTTAAGTCAAACTCTAATACAACTAAGTCCACTAATAAAATAACTAACAACGGCACAAAACATAATTACTCACATGAAATGATACAAATAAATACAAAATAAAATAAACAAATAAAGTAAACACTCACTAACAACAAAAAAAGAATAACAACACAAAAGCAAACACTAATGTGAAATGATGCGGATCCGGGTCTGAATCACCATCGAGTCTGCACTACACGAACTGGTCTGGATCTCTGAATCACCTCGCGTGTTGGGTCCAATGCGAACATAATTCCGAGTTTGAAAGTTTAGTTATTGGATTCGGGTCGATGGTACACCTGCAACACACGCAACACATACGTACACACACGAACACATTCATAGAGAATGAGAGAAATATAATCACACGCACGCGCGCGCGCGCGCACACACACACACTTAAACACAACTCATGCGCACACACATGCACACAAACACATGTGCACGTGCACACACACACACACTCTAATATAATGCACACGTACATATACAACACATACAATATACAAGCAAACACACACACACACACACAGAGATTCACACACATACTACCTACATAGAATACACACACTAAGAGAAAAGAAAAGATAATAAGAGAGATGGAGAAGGGGGCTCACGCATGGAGGATGGCAGCATAGGTTGCGTGCAGGAGAGGGGACTGGGAGGCTCACCGACAGAGGTTGGGCGTGGAGGAAGAGCGAGAGATAATGGAGCTCATGGAGGAGGTTGCAGACTCGGGTTGTTGCGGGAAGAAGGCAGAGGTAGGCATGGTGATGATGATGTTAGGTCGTGCTCCGACGGAGGGTAGTTGTGGGTTGGCGCAACGGTTGTGATCAGGGATGTGGTTGGACAGAGGTGGTGGAGCAGCGACAGTACATGGAGGTGGTGGTGTTCGGTGGTTGTTGTGATAGAGCACGCGACCATAGGAGAGGGCGGCAACCATGGAGGCTGAGAGGAGAGGGGTACGATCATGGTGGAGGCCGGCTCTGATGGATGGGTTCGATGAGGCTTCACGGGGGCTCTCGCTCGCGATTAGAGGGGAGGGTCGGCTGCTAACAGTGGGCGATGAAGCAAGCGTGCGAGTCGGAGATGATGGTGGCTTCGCACGCGGGTCCGAAGGCAGCAGAGAAGGCACGGTGGATCAAGTGGTGATAGTGACGGCATGCAGGAGAGAGGGGCTGTGTGTGCATGACGTCGGCCTCGGGATAAAGTCGGGGAGGTAGGAGAGGACGGTTGTGATAGGTAAGAGAAGAATAGAAGAGATGATGTAAAGAAGAGGGATTAGGGTATGGTTAGAGAGATGATAATAGAGATTACATAGGGATTTTGGGTTGTGGGCTTAATGAATAGGCTAGGTTCTCAATGGGCTTGGGTTTAGGAATTGGATAGAGTAAAAAAATGAAATAATAATAATAAAATCAAGAACAATAATAATAATTAAAATGCTAATTAATTAAAATAATTAGTAGTGATAATAATTATTATTAATAATTACTAATAGCAATCGATAATAATAGCTCACATGAAATGATGATTTAACTATCCGAGTACAAATTATATAAATATATATGAACGACAAGAATATCAATTTATGAATAATAATAGGAATATTAGTAATGAATATAAATCGTAAATAATACTGATTATAATAAATAATAAGTAATAACAACAATGAGATATAAAGCTAAATAAATATTTAATATTTCAAAATAATTTTGTATATTTGATAATAATATTAGGTCTTAAATCAAGTTAATTAATAATAATAAAATAATAACTATAGCAAAATAAATATTTAGAAAAAAAAGTAATATCGTATTATTAACTAGGGGAATTACACAATGTGAAATCAAATTTCAGGACTTCAATTCCATTTGTAAATTAAAAACCTGAAATTGATCAGCGACACCGATCGGTACTGATTTTGAAGATTTTACGGGATAATTAAGAAATTTTTTTAAAAAATCATGAAATATCTAAAATATTGAACAACAGTATTTGAAACTAAAACCGATAAAATCTTACGATTAAAAAGATCAAATCAAGCAGTACATTGAGGTCGGATCCCGAGTTCGGACTGACACTGAGTCCACAAATTTGGATCCGATACCAAATAATAACTTAAATAATCAAAAAAAAAATAAATACTGGGAGAAAAAATAGGAAAATATAATCAAAAAATTGGGACACATATCTGGGTACGTATTCTGGGGACGCGGTATTACAACCTCCCCCTCCTCGGCGCTCCTCCTCCTCGTCCTCCCACTCCCCGGCGCCCCTCCTGAAAAGCACACCTAGAGGGGGTGAATAGGTGTACTTGCTAATTTAGAAACTAAATGCGCTAAATGCGGAAGCTAATGCAAATTTTGCAATCACACTTAATACAACCAACAAGTGTAGCCGAATTTCCCGTGAAGGGCTCTGGACTAACTCCTCTTGATTCCCTTAAATGGGTTGAGGTGCTATGTGAAGCTCTTGAGGGGTAGGCCCCTAGCCAAACAACAACCAACGCCTCTACCGAAGAGGGTTACAACCAAACTCCAGCTCTCACAAAAGGGAGCAAACACCAAGCCTCAACCTCTACCAAAGAGGGAGCAAACCAATCACCCGATCAACCTCTACCAAAGAGGGATACAACAAAATCAAGGGTGTACAACAAGTGGTTTCTTTCAACCACAAACAATCTCTCTTTCTTCTTTTTCCACAAAACAAAGATCCTAAAAGATTAGGATAGAAGATATAGATCAAGTGTGAAAAACAAGTGTTTTGATCAAAGAAAAACTCTTGGGAAAATACCAAATGGATATGGAAATGAAGAACAATAAACTAGTTTCCCAAAACCTATTTTCTTTGAAATAACAAAACACTTGAAAACAAATAAGATTGATCTTTTGGCACTTAAAACTCTTTTGAAAACTTGTTTAAAACACTGAAGAAGTCAGGAAATTTTAGCTCTTAAAATCTTATCAAAACAGCCCAAGAGTTGGGCTATTTATAGCCCCAAAAAAAAACTAGCCGTTAGGCTGATGTGGCAGCCTGACAGGCTTGGCGGTCGGCCGCCCGGTCGACCGCCAACGGTAAAAAAATGTGACCGTTGGGCAAACCCGGTCGACCCAAATAAACAGAGAGCAGAGCTCTCAGTTACGGTCGACCGTCAGGGTCGACCGCCCTTGTGTCTGCCAGACGTGCACGGCTCTGTGCACGTCGGTCGACCTCACGGGTCGACCGGCCCTTGGTACGGTCGACCCATGCGGTCGACCGACCTGGCCTGTCAGTCACAGATCAGGGCAGAAAAACATGTTAAAAATATTTTTGAAAAATCTTTTAACACTTCTAAAAATCACAAAAGATAGTTTTATCATTTTGCATTGATATATAAACATGTGGTAAAAAGTTTAGCTCAAATATCAATCAATATGAACTATTTTTGTGTCTTATCATTTTTACCAAAAACCAAAACTTGTAGTTTTATCAAACTTAAATTTTTCAATAGGAAATCTGATTTTTCCTAAAACTCATGAATAGACATATCAAAATAAGTTTGTTTAAGATATGAAGCATGTATGTATATTGAACATATCTAATATATATAAAAACCATGTAAACTTGTTTTGATCAACTATTCATGAAAACCAAATTCAAAACATGATACGTGTGTGTATTGTGCACTTGAGCATATCAACTAGACTAAGCTTTACAAATGGATCTAAACACACTAAACACTAGGATACCTAAGTCTTCTTGACGATCTTCATCTTCAAGTAGACTCGATCCCAAACCGTGATCCACCGAGTGCAAATGAGTAATCTTGAAGCTCGAGCACCGGAATCACCATGTGAAGGCTTCTAAACTCCTCTTTTTGAAGCAATCACCAACTAATATCTTGATCAATGATCTGTAACTAAAATCACAAGATAATTAGTAAACATAACTACATGAGTTAATCATCATCAAAACTAGGGTGGAAGGCCTTTGGGCCAACAATCTCCCCCTTTTTGATGATGACAAAACTCATGGAGTTATATATGCATGGATTAAAGTTAAGCTTCAAAGAAGCTTCCCCTTAACTTATGCATAAACAAATAAACATAATATGCAATGAATATTAAACATGGATGCATATCTATGCAAAACAATAAAATGTTCTAGATACCAATGAAATGTTTAAAAACAAAACATGCTCTAGATACCAATTACAAAACATGCTCTAGATATCAATTAAAATTAAACTAAATTAAACTTAATATATGCAAAACATAAACATGCATATATAAACATGTACCAATCATGCATATTAAAAACATCTTCTCTATTGAGAAAGACTTTGGTTATATAATGCATGTTAAACTCTCAAATAATTCTCCCCCTTTTTGTCAATCATCAACAAAGGGGTAAAAATCAAAACAAAACAAAATCTTCTCTCTTTTTAATACAAAGAATCAATCTTCAATAAGGGGTAAAAGAAAAACCAAATCAATAAATTTTTCTCCCCCTTTTTGTTCGAAACAACGAATCAATAAAAATAATAATTTCCCCCTTTTTATCTAAAACAAAAACAAGACCAATTAGGGGTGACAATCAATTAAGGTACCAATTGAAAGTATGTCAAAGAATAGCATCTTGATACCAATTGAATGGAAACAAACAAAATATTGATACCAATTTTAAGCAAAACACATGAAAATCTTGATACCAATTGAAATTAAACATAATAAATTTTGAATGTCTAAACAAAATTTTGATACCAATTGTAAATATTTTTCATTTTGAACATATGATACCAAATTAAAATTTTCAATCATAAAGTATGGGAGTACAAATACCAATAGAAAGACAAAATCAAATTTCTCCCCCTTTATGAAATACAAACTAAAACAATGCTTAGGCTTGATACCAATTTAAAAATAATCAATTAAAACAAAATTGAAGCTCAAGCACTAGCATAAACAAGATTTTGTGCTTAAAGATATAGGGATATAATAAGCACAAATAAAACATATATATGTATGAAAAATAGATACCAATTGAAATTGATATTCTTTGAAATGAAGCATACATATATACAAACACATATGAGTATACAAGAAAGGTCAAAATTGATACCAATTGAAAGAATTCAATGATACCATTGAAATAACAATAAGATCAAGTGTATACATCATATGACTACCTCCCAATCATGGTTCAAGTTTTAAATGATTTTCATTATAAAGCATTCATGAACATGATCTCCCATCCAACCTCTCATTGAAGGTAGGGGCTTTCAAAAATAGGTTTGAAAATGTAGTATGTTTGAAAATCTCTACCATAGTGAAGAATACGAACTAGTTAAAAGAAAATTTTGTAAGCTAGTACGAAATCCTTCAATTGAGGAAAAAATATTTTTCATGAAACATGAAATCTACATGGCACTAAAACACTCAAAATCCATTAAGCTCAAACATACTCATGAAAAAAACACAATCATGAGAAACATTGTAAAAGAGGTGAGTGTGCAAGTGTTATGTGAAACACATAATCATGAAAATTGACAATTAAGCTCAATATTCCTTAAACAAGAAAACATGAAAATCATCAAAACTATTTAATCTTCAAGGTATATGTATGTCTTATACAAATTAAAGTGTACATACATATCCAAACACAACGAGTCCACAAAGATATATGCATGAAGGCACGTGGCTCAAAAGGATGTATATGTATAAATAATAGTTTGAATAAAATGGACATATACATGAAGTTAAACAGATAAACACGAAATAAAAAAAAACTAAATTTTTCACCAAAACAAATTTCATTTCAAGGTATATGTATGAATTGTCAACACAATAAGTATACATACATATCCCTAAACACAATTGAGTCCATATATATAGATTTGCATGAAAGGCAAATGACTTAAAGGGTATACATGTATATCTTAAAGTTTGGCAAAATAGACATATACATGAAATGAAAACTCATGATCATAAAACAAATCCACAAATAGGAATACAAGTTTAAAATGCATGAACCATCAAAACTAGACTATACTAGCACATCTAATGGGTTCAAATAAGCATTCAAGCTCAAACATATATAGATTTATTTGTGGCCCACTATATGCACAAATATAAATCCTAGTCTTAATGAAAACTAACATTTAAACATATATTCAAAACATGAAGCATCAAAACACGATAAAAATCAACATGATGAACAAAAACATGATTATTATGAATGTCCACATGTTATTAGAAATATGATTTACGCAATAGCAACCATATAGTGAGAACACAAACGAATTTATTCATATTAAACATGGGTGTCTCAAAATAACTAAACATGTATATCACTAGTCTAATAAGCATGGCATTTTCATACTAATCACTAAACAATGAAACATGCTATGAAAGATAAACATGGAAAGCATGTAAACAAAAGAAGTTAGAGATTTGATACCAAAACCAATGAGGGCACCGCTCTAGTTCTCCAAACACGTGGTGGTCATCTCCACCAAACCTTCCCTTGAAAGTGATGCATCCAATTGATTTCCATGAAGCTCGGAACGCATCCACTCCAAGATACGGCAACTCTCACGTGATGCGAGAGCCCACACCTACATTAAAAATTTTAGGGGTGGTTTTTGGTACCTATATCTTATTGGGTCCATAGGGGTTAGTACCGTCTCTAACCCAAACAAACTTCTTTGCTAAATTTGAAACATGTAATCTATTATAACAAAATTTAGCAAGGTGGCCCATACGTCCACAATGTGTACAAGTGTACACATGAGCATACATAGTGTGATGGTGTCCGTGAGGAGAATGTGTATGCCGTGGAGGGTGTGCATGAAAAGATGGAACTTGTTTCTTTCGAACCAAGGTTTCCCAACGTGAGTGGTTCATGGCACATTGGCTCATAGTGGAGCCCAAACAATCCATTTTCTTCTTAATTAAATTTATATCAGTTTCAATCAAAGAAGAAGTGGAGCATGCAATGGGTGAAGTGTGTGATACTACCCTAGCATGGCAAACATGAGCATCAATCTTATTTTGTAAAACAATATTTTTCTTTAAACAAGCTTCTAAATCCTTTGAAATAGAATCAATTTTTATTTTCAAAGAATTATTTTCTTTTACAACAAATTCAATTTTTGAAGAAAAAAACTTTATTTTTCTTCAAAACATTTTCACAATCATTTTTATTTTTCAACAAATCATTTTCTTTTAGTGCAAGGTCTAGTTGAGATCTCAATGAATCCCTTTCATTATAGACCTCAACCTTCTCTTGCAAAACACAATCAAGTTTAGAAGACAATTTTTCATTTTCTTTAGTTAAAGCAAAAGTCTTCTTTTTCAACAAATTATATTTTTCAATTAATTTTTCATAAACTATAGATAGTTCTTCATTTAAAGCATGGGGATCAACAAAATCATTTGAAGAACTGGCACAATCATTACTATCTAGTTGAGATTCCGAAAGTACCTCAAGGGAGTCATTCCCTTGGACCGTATAGCATTGTTGTGGCACGGATTCATCTCCACTAGATTCATCCTCCGGTTGGATTGGCACTTGAAGCTCGGAGGTGGTGGTTGTTGTCAACTTGTTCCACACTGCAAAGGCGGAATCAAGATTAGAAACATGCATAAGATAATCTTTAGGTAGCGTGCTTCTAATGGCCTCAAGGGCTTGTGCATTGGCCCCTATATGCTTGCTATCACTAAGGAATGATTCCTTAGTAATGGCAAGGTGAACCTTGTAACCTAGGGTTTATAAATAAATGGTCATCCTAATCTTCCAAACAATGATGTTGGAAGGGTCAAACATATGTGGGGTCATGAAGGCCATGGTAAACTATATGAGTGTGCAAACAAGCAAATGAAAACAAGATTAGCAAACAAATGGATCTCACTCCTAGGATGTTAAGCCTAAGTATCAGGAGCGTTGGCTCTGATACCAATTGAAAAGCACACCTAGAGGGGGGTGAATAGGTATACTTGCTAATCTAGAAACTAAATGCGCTAAATGCGGAAGCTAATGCAAATTTTGCAATCACACTTAATACAACCAACAAGTGTAGCCGAATTCCCCGTGAATGGCTCTGGACTAACTCCTCTTGATTCCCCTTGAATGGGTTGAGGTGCTATGTGAAGCTCTTGTGGTTAAGTATAAGTGAGGCACACACACAATCAAGCCAAGCATATAAGGATGAGCAAATTGAAAGATGCAAGGCAATACACAAGCAAATATGATATGTATGATGTGAATGATGCGTTGCACAAAATAAAGAGAGAGAGAGAGAGAGAGTTAGAGAGACAAGTGGATCAAACGCTAACAACAAGATATGTTTCGAGGTTCGAGCACCCAGCTCTACATCCCCGTCTACACCACCGTGTAGGATTTCCAATTCACTATCTCCCACCGAGGGAACCTCCACCGAGGAGGATTTGTTACAACACTAGGAGTACCGAACTCCTCTCTCAAACACCGCCTCACAATCGAGGGGTAGGCCCGTAGCCAAACAACAACCAACGCCTCTACCGAAGAGGGTTACAACCAAACTCCACCTCTCACAAGAGGGAGCAAACACCAAGCCTCAACCTCTACCAAAGAGGGAGCAAACCAATCACCCGATCAACCTCTACCAAAGAGGGATACAACAAAATTAAGGGTGTACAACAAGTGGTTTCTTTCAACCACAAACAATCTCTATTTCTTCTTTTTCCATAAAACAAAGATTCTAAAAGATTAGGATAGAAGATATAGATCAAGTGTGGAAAACAAGTGTTTTGATCAAAGAAAAACTCTTGGGAAAATACCAGATGGATATGGAAATGAAGAACAATAAACTAGTTTCCCAAAAACCTATTTTCTTTGAAAATAACAAAACACTTGAAAACAATAAGATTGATCTTTTGGCACTTAAAACTCTTTTGAAAACTTGTTTAAAACACTGAAGAAGTCAGGAAATTTTAGCTCTTAAAATCTTATCAAAACAGCCCAAGAGTTGGGGTATTTATAGCCCCAAAACAAAACTAGCCGTTAGGCTGATGTGGCAGCCTGACAGGCTTGGCGGTCGGCCGCCCGGTCGACCGCCAACAGTCAAAAATGTAACTGTTGGGCAAACCCGGTCGACCGCCCGGTCGACCCAAATAAACAGAGAGCAGAGCTCTCAGTTACGGTTGACCGTCAGGGTCGACCGCCCTTGTGTCTGCCAGACGTGCACGGCTCTGTGCACGTCGGTCGACCTCACGGGTCGACCGGCCCTTGGTACGGTCGACCGACCTGGCCTGTCAGTCACAGATCAGGGCAGAAAAACATGTTAAAAATATTTTTGAAAAATCTTTTAACACTTCTAAAAATCACAAAAGATAGTTTTATCATTTTGCATTGATATATAAACATGTGGTAAAAAGTTTAGCTCAAATATCAATCAATATGAACTATTTTTATGTCTTATCATTTTTACCAAAAATCAAAACTTGTATTTTTATCAAACTTAAAATTTTCAATAGGAAATCTGATTTTTCTTAAAACTCATGAATAGACATATCAAAATAAGTTTGTTTAAGATATGAAGCATGTAAGTATATTGAACATATCTAATATACATAAAAACCATGTAAACTTGTTTTGATCAACTATTCATGAAAACCAAATTCAAAACATGATACGTGTGTGTATTGTGCACTTGAGCATATCAATTATACTAAGCTTTACAAATGGATATAAACACACTAAACACTAGGATACCTAAGTCTTCTTGACGATCTTCATCTTCAAGTAGACTCGATCCCAAACCGTGATCCACCGAGTGCAAATGAGTAATCTTGAAGCTCGGGCACCGGAATCACCATGTGAAGGCTTCTAAACTCCTCTTTTTGAAGCAATCACCAACTAATATCTTGATCAATGATCTGTAACTAAAATCACAAGATAATTAGTAAACATAACTACATGAGTTAATCATCATCAAAACTAGGGTGGAAGGTCTTTGGGCCAACACCTCCTCCTCCTCCCCACTCCCCGACGCCCTTCCCGCGACGGTGTCCTCCACCCTCATCTCCTCCCCCACCCGCTTAGGAGGGGGTTCCCCTGCAACGGCGCCAAAATTTGATCAGGCCGAATCAAGCACTTGAAAATGTGTGTTTATTGACATCAGTGTAAATGCATGTGTGCTAATGTTCCCTCGATACTTCTGTTATAACATTGGCTCAACGGATCGAATCCACAGGGACGGGAGGAGATAGAAGCATTAACAGTTTTTATTCACGTCGATTGTTAACATGTTCTTTTTTGTCAAATAATGAGAAAAAAGAAAAGAAAAGAAATCCATAAATGATAGGTGAAGAAAGTGATAAAAATCTGAAGTGAAAATAAATGAGAAGTGGGTTTGAAAACAAAAAGAAGATGAAACAAAGATGAACTAAGAAGTTGGTGAAAACATTGAAGAAAATGATAAAAGGGTTTGAAATTGATTTTTAAAATAAGATAAAAGAAAACTCATGGCCACTAACTACTAATTTATCTACTAACCATGCTAACCTCTTAGTGATAGTTGCCTCACATGGATCCTTGGTCATCACTAGTCCTTGACTTCAAGAGACGATAGAAAGCATGGCTGATGAGATTGTTCTTCTACATTCCGACAATACATCAATACTACACAACAAGTTGCAAGGTACTATTAAATCATCAAAACCGGTTAGAGGTAAGCATGAAATAAAGAAGACATTGCAAGTTAGCAAGTTAGTGGGTTAGATGTTAGAAATGTTAGAATGTTGGAATCCATCATCATGAGCCATCAATGGCTCTTGCAAGAGCATGGCCTTATAGAGGCTATTAGATTCACGTGGATTATCAAGTGAGAGGTTAGATGGTTAGTAGTTAGTAGTTAGATTGCCATGAGAAGAAAAAATTAGCTAAATGTCGTGTAGAAGACGGGGAAGATTACAGTGGAGAATAAAGGAGACACCTTTATATAAATTATCACCATCTATTACATCAATCTCTCTCTTTCTCTCTCTAAATTTTTCAGCCCTAATACGTAATCTAAAAACGAAATAAAAATACAAAAGAAAAGAAAAGAAAAGAAGAACATCTACACTAACCTACTCTAAAAGAGAAAAAAAACTAGCCTATTTCTCAATCTGTTTCCGTTTCAGCTAAATCCTGTAGTATTTATAGGCGAAAGGAGGTTCCAGAAGACGAGACGAGGCCACGTGTCGAAAATTAACATGTGGGCCCACAAAGGGCAGTGAAAATGCGGCCATAGCCGCGTTTTCGCGATTCACCTCGCTTCGGGGACCTTCCAGATTTGCTCAGATTCGGTTATTTCTGTCCAGATTCTTGTCAGACACCTGCCAACGTCTAGATTTAATGTATCCTCTAGAAACTCTTTAACTTGACCTCCAAGAAATCCGGATTTAATTACCCAAAAATGGGTTTAATTAAGCTCTTATTACTCCTTTGTCCCTACACTCTTGATTTATCTGCAAAGTAGATCAAAACACAATTAGAAATGATTTTATTCATAAATCAGTAGGAAAATGTGATGTTATAATGCAGAATTGTAGACTAATCACCGACATGGGAGGGAGAGGAGAAGGAGAAGGAGAAGAAGAAGGGGATATTTTGGCCACTTTTTAATTTTTAGGGTGCCTTTATCAAATTTGGGGGTGCCTTAATCTTTGGGTGCCTTTCTCATTTTTGGGTGGCAATATCCTCTCCCATCATACCCCGCCAGTGCACCATTCACTGCCTTCCCAAGTCAGAATAAAGGAGGAGGGTTGTGGTAGGCCTGTGACAGCCAACGTAAAACATTGTTACATACTATGAACAGGAACCCAAAACTAAATTTCATTGGGGGCGTTCCCCACTGAGCGGTGCCCTACATCGGAGCCCGGGTGTAGTGAAAAGTAGGCAAGGGTTATCAGGTCGTCGTCTATAATTGACGCGTCACATCGATGCCCGGATATGGTGTCAAATGAGTAAGGGTTCCTACACTTTTATGAGCGGGTGAGGGTAAAGAAGTTAGCTCATGATTATAGGATCAGGTTAGCATCATGAAACATAGGTTCTCTTACAGGTATATTAGCAGAGTTAGTTGATGCTATGGTTAGACGGAATTTTAGTATTTTGTGTTTGTAGGAAACTAAATGGGTAGGTAAAAAAGTTAAAATTATAGAGCCTTGGGGTTATAAACTTTGCTATATTGGTAGAGATAGAATCGTAACAGGTGGGTGTGATCATAGATAAACAATTGATTGAGAATATAGTAGAGGTTAGGAGAAAGGGTAATAGGATTTTACTAGTTAAACTTATTTTAGGTAGGGAGATTTTTAATATTATTAGTGTCTATGCACCATAAGTAGAACTTGATGAGTTATGTAAGCGGCAATTTTGAAAGGATTTAGATGAGATTATGCAAGGCATACCCAATAGAGAAAAGCTTTTCACAGGCGGTGACCTCAATGAGCATGTAGGAACTAGTCGTTATGAGTTTGATAGTGTACATGGAAGATTTAATTTTGGGGAAAGAAATGAACCATGCAACTCGATTATAGATTTTCCTTTGTCATATGATTTGATCTTAGCGAATACTTGGTTTAGGAAGAGAGAGTCTCACTTGATCACTTTTAAAAATGGATCAAGTGTGAGCTAAGTAGATTTCTTTTTAACTAGAAAAGTAGATAGAGGTTGTTGTATGGATTGTAAGATAGTACCGGGTAAGAGTGTAGTAACCCAACATAGACTCTTAATTTTAGATGTTCGGATTAGAAGGAGATCTAAAAAGATAAAACGTAAGTTAGATCCTAAAATTAAGTGGTGGCAACTAAAAGAAGATAACCAAGGAGTTTTTGTACATCGAGTAGTACATGAAGCAGATTGGAAAGACTAAGATGATCCCAATACAACATGGAACAAAATTGCTAACTGCACTAAAAGAGTAGCTAAAGATAGTGAGTCATGGGTTGGTGCTCCACCATATAAGGACACATCGTGGTGGGATAAAGAGGTAAAAGCTGCAATTAAGATCAAACGGGACTCTTATAGAGTTTTGAAGAAAAATTGTGATGGAGTTTTGAGAGGTATAAGCTAGCTAAGAAGGAGGCTAAGAAAGTTGTTCAGAATGCAAGAGCTAAAGTGTACAAAGAAGTGTATGAGAAGTTAAACACCAAAGAGGTTGAAAAGGGTATATATAGAATTCCTCGAATAAGGGAGAGAAAGACTAGAGACTTATGTACAGTGAGGTGTGTCAAAGATGAGGATCATAAGGTTTTAGTTTGAGATGAAGAAGTCAAAAAAGGATGGAGAGAGTATTTTAACAAATTGTTCAATAGTACTTCTACTCAAAACTTGGATGACCTTACCATTTTGTGTCAGGATATGAACCATAATTATATACGCAGAATTAACGAATCTGAAGTTAAAGAGGCCTTGAAGAGGATGAAGTCAAGGAAAGCTGTTGGCCCGGATGGAATTCCTATTGAGGTATGGAGATGCTTAGGAGAGGTGAGCGTGAAATTGCTGACAAACCTCTTTAATAAGATCTGACAAACTAAAAAGATGCCAAAGGAGTGGAGGAATAGTACCTTAGTACCTCTCTATAAGAACAAGGGTGATATCCTGAGTTATTCAAACTATCGTGGAATAAAACTCATGTGTCACACCATGATATTTTGGGAAATGGTAACTGAACACAGGTTAGGGCAAATGTTACAATATCAGAGAACTAGTTTGGGTTTATGCCGGGGCGATCGACGACAGAGGCTACTCATTTGCTTCGTCAACTTATAGAGCGATTTCGAGAGAGGAAGAGAAATTTACATATGGTCTTTATTGATCTTGAAAAAGCTTATAATAAGGTGCCAAGAGAGCTTTTATGATAGACATTGATAAAAAAGAGAGTCCCCATCAAATATATTGACATAATCAAGGATATGTACGATGAAGTGTGACAAATGTCAGAACTCGTGGAGGCACAAATGATTTTCTATCACAATTAGATTGCATCAAGGATCTGCATTGAGTCCATTCTTATTTGCCATAGTGATGGATGAGCTTAGTAGAGCTAGACAGGATGAGATACCGTGGTGTATACTATTTGCTGATGATATTGACCTAATCGATGAGACGAGAGTTGGGGTAAATGCCAAATTGGAGTTATGGAGGTAAACTCTAGAATCTCAAGGTTTTATATTAAGTAAGGCTAAAACAGAGTATATGGAGTGTAAATTCAGTAAACAAGAAATTCGAGATTATAATATTGTGAGACTAGATGGATAAGAAATACCGATGAGCAGTCATTTTAAGTACTTGGGTTCTATTATTCAAAAAGATGGGGAGATAGATAGTGATGTCAACCATATGATCCAAGCTGGCTGGTTGAAATGGAAGAGCGCAACAGGAGTTTTATGTGATCGTAACATTCCGTTATGATTTAAGGAAAAGTTTTATCAGACTGCTGTTAGGCTAGCTTTGTTATATGACGCAGAATCTTGGGCTATAGAGAGACATCATGCCCAGAAGATGAGTATAGCAGAGATGCGCATGCTTCGTTGGACGTGTAGTAACACGCGTAGAGTTAAGGTGAGAAATGAAGATATTCGTACTAAGATAGGTGTAACCTTTATAGAAGAGAAGATGAGAGAAAACCGCCTATGATAGTTTGATTATGTGCGACGTAGACTTACAGATGCGCCAGTGCGGCGAGTAGACCGTATCAATTTAGGGCAAGTGAAAAGAGCGCAGGGAAGACCGAAGAAAACATGGATGAAGTTAATATGACAAGATATAAAGGTTAAAGGTCTTAGTGAAGACATATTGCTCGATAGGAATGAGTGAAGAAAGCTGATCCATGTGCCCGATCCGGCGTAATTCTTTTTGCTTCATGTAACCTATCTCAAATGCTTGAGACAAATGGCTTAGATGTTGTCGGGTGTGTTTGGTTGCAAGGAAGTGGGCGGAAGTAAGGAAATGGGGAAGTATAATTGCTCACTTCCCTATCTATCCAAACACCGGAAAAGGAAAATAAGAAAACCCTTTTCCTTTTTTCTTCTCTCTTTTATACAACCATTTCCTCACTTCCAGAGTGCTACAATTAATTTGTGGTCATGTAAATCTCATTTATAATAAGTTGTAACATAAAACAGTTAATTTTTTTGGTCATGTAAATCTGACTTGTATTCTAATTACAATCCATTTTTATTTTTCTTAATTAATTTTTATTTTAATATTATTTTGCGGTCAACTTTTCCACTTCCACTTTTCATTACCCATCCAAACAGCGGAAAAGACATAACATTTTTCAAACCACACTTCCCAACAACATTCAAATACCGAAAAACTTACTAATTAATTCTCAAGTTCTAAAGGGAACTAACACCACTTCTTCACTTCCTTACTTCCTCACTTCCACCCTTAACCAAACATGCCCTAATATCCGCTCCCATCAGCATTGGGGGTGTACTTTTCCGCTAACCGAACGGCTAGTTCCACAAAGGATCGTCGCCGAAAATGCCCCTTGCCCTGGATGATTTTTTTTCCCGCTGTAAAAGTCCCCATTTAAACCAATTCCGAATTTTAGGGGGAAAAAACGAAAATCCCCAATCATGGCGAATTTAGCCCTAGAGCTCCAACCCCGAAATTCAAGCGTCTAGGGCAGAAAAGAAGATCCAATCTCTGCTCCACGAGTTGCTCATTGCCCAATTCGGATCCGCACTTCTTATCACTCGTTAAGTAAGTTTCTTTTTGCTTTTTTCTTTAATTTTAACTTAATTCTTTCGATTCCTTTATATAATTGATATCCTTGGATATATATTGGTACCAAGTATTGATTTTTATAGCATAAACGCAATCTTTTACTTAATTTTCCTTAATTAAGAGGAAAAGATGGAACATCGAGGAGTAATTTCTCGGACTGTTGGTGCAGCCAAAAGTAGATATTTTTTGAATTTAGGTTTATTTTTGCTGATGTTTGGTATTGTGCAGAATAAGACCAAATCGGTAAACTGCACTATGCTTCAATATGACAAACTATGACAATTTGTGGTGAGCATGAATGCTCTTTTTTGTTAGAAAATGTAGTCTCGGCTAGAGCAACATTGAAGAGGGAATAGAGGGGAAGTTCGGGGAAATGTGCAGGGTGTTGAAGAGAACCCTAAAATCTTTGTGAGAGAATATCTCTCCTTCTCTCCTGTCAAACTCAGATTACATTTCGACTTAAGCTTCCCCTCTGTCCTTTCTTTTATATTTATAGATGTGAAATTAAGCTGTAACATTTTGCAAAAGAACTCTGTATTTTCAGAAGTTGCAATCCTTTTACTAATAAGCCCCCACAACCCACTGGTAGCCCATCTATCAGGTGATTCAGGTTCAAGCAGAATTAGACTTTCATCAATAAGGTCTTTTTGGGTAACAGAAATATGAAAGCGTTCACAAGTTGAAATCTCAATGTGGCTTTTGTTTGGTAGACATCACGAGAAACTAACGAATGGATTATGCTTTTGTGAAGTGTGAATGCATGATATATATATATATATATATATATATATATATATATATATATATATTGTGATCACTGCTGGATTGCGTCAGTTACGAGTAAGACATGAAATCAAGTCACTCAACCCAACTTTTGCAAACCCAAAATCATGGTTTCAAATACCGGCCGATTCTGATACATATTCACAATATCATATGAGATTAGAGATACCCGATACAATATTAACCCCAGAATATCGGTTGATATCAAGGTCAATATTGCCAATATGACTCATATTGTCGATATAGAAGGCCGATATTGACGATATCGATAATAAAAACCATAGGGTGATACTCATACCAATATCGAGGTTTTAAACCGTTCCCAAAATCTAACCCCAAAGGTTAACTAACTGTGATCTTGGTCTCGCAAAACTTGGAGCTGAACTCATTTAATACTAACGTAATTAAATGGATCCACTTTTTATGGTTTTGTCTATGGTAAACCCTTGAGACTTGTAACAGATGTATGTGCCCCTACATGTGTTGCTGAGTAGTTTGATATTTTTATTAGGTATTTGGAGCTTCTAATATGATTTCTATATGATAAGCTAGCCTGAGTATGCAGAAAAATGACTCTTAATAGAGCTGAATGGAAAGAAAAAAATATTTATGTAGTCAACGCCAAAAGTTTGAGATAAAAGGCTTTGTTGATGTTATTGTTATGTGTATAAGAGGGACAAAAGTTCGGTGGTGTCTGACTGTCTTCAATCAGGAAGATGCATTTCAAGGAATGGCTGCAAGGGTCTTTAACAGTGGATGAGGCTATAGAAGGCTCAACGACAAAATAAAGAAGAGTCTGACAAGCCTTCAAGGTGAAGAATAGATGAGAGCAAAAAAGGTTGTAAAATAATTTAGACAATACAAAATATAAATATTAGAGCCTTTGAAGTGTAGTTGGTGGCAATGAAGTAGTCTGCTACAGATGTAGTGCTAAGTGGAGAATGTGGAAAGCTGAGTAACTAGTTGGGGAGTCAAACATATGCCCATGTGCATGTTAATGTTGAATGTTTTTTCTGGGGGTGGTTTGAGACTTAGTGATTTCCTGTTGCCCATCCTTCTCAATTTCAACTTATGTCTTAGTTGTGTATATTGCACAAATACCGCAACCAAGGAGATGTACCCATATTCGATACATATATGATACTTGGATACTCAAATATTTGATGGATACTTGCAAAATACTCCAACAATGCATCCTAAAATAATTAACATATTCTAGTTGTACCAAAGACTTCAAAAATGTATCCGAGACTAAGAAGTTTAAAATCTATTGCATGGATGAGAAATTTCATTTGATTTATAGATGTTTTATCTAATTTATCCACACACTTATTGAAAGATTATGGATATTCTAATAATTATTGATTATTATAACATGGAAATAATCTTATTACTTGAATTATTACTTTTTATAATAAGTATGGCCTTACAAGTCCATGTTAGAGAAAAATATAATATTAACTCACATGCATATATAATTTCAGAATTTTCATAACAATAACAATAACATACCCATATACTATGTTCTTGAGATTTTTTGTATCCGGTATATGTATCATATATATATATATATATCCTCGTACCCGTACTAGTGCAACCTAAGTTGTGTGTAATTTGGCTTAAGGGGCTTAAGTGAAGTGGCCACGGATTTTGAATTTATGTTACATTGATTGATACAATTCTTAATGATATATGAAATCACCTAGGGGGATTGAATAGGTGATGGCTATATAACTATGGCAAATAATACAGAATTAAAAATTACTAGAAACTAATAAGCACAAGTGAACAATGTCAACTCAAGAGCAAGATAGCAATTATAAATAGAGCAATAAAGAGCATGAAACAATTATAAAGAGTGAGTAGAGTTATTGAGAAAGCAACCGCAAACACGGATGATTTGTTTTGAGGTTCGAACCGCCGCTCTACTTCTCCACCTTCACCATAATGAAGGATTTCTACTAGAATTTGATCTCGCAAGATCGCTTCTCATACGTTCTCACAAGAATGACCCGGACCCGCAAGTCCTCTCACTCAGTGTCGCAACACCTTACAATGACGAACCCGCAAGCTCGCTTGAGGCCGCAACCTCTACAACGCTTCAATACAAAAAGGAGGTGGCAACTCAAGGATCATCCAAAAGAGGCTCACTAAAACAATCCCTATAATCAAGAGGAGAGATTTGTAGCTCTGAGATTATGGTGAGTGTAGCTTTGAGAATGTAGGAATGAAGAACAAAGCTTTTGAGAAATTCTTGTATTGAGGAAGAAATTAGCTTGTGGAAATCTTCTCTTGAAAATATTTGTAAATTCTTGTAAGAATGATTCAAAATGATTAACCAAAAGTTCTTTTAAGTTTTCTGAAGGCCACCTATTTATAAAGACTCAAAACATAGAAGAAAACCAAATATAGTCATTGGGGATTAACCCACAAAAGACCAAAAATAAAAACTAGCCGTTTGGGGAAAAACTTAGGCTTTATTAGCATGCGGTCGACTATCAACGGTTAGATTTCTGACCGTCGGGGTTTTTCGATCGACCGATCGGTCGACCGCAATCCCAAATAGAGAGCAGTCACAGTCATCGGTCGACCGATGTGCACTGTCAAATTTTTAATAATCTTGTATACACACGGTCAACCGGTCGATCGACCGACAGAGCAAAAGCTCTGCAGAGCGGTCGACCGGCCGGTCAATCGACATAGACCCAAAAGCATCAAATGGATTTGAATTACATTTCAATCTTTTCTAACAAAAAATTCTTTTATAAAACCATCACAAAATAAAGTCCATGTGATCAATTTGAGTCCATAATTTTGTGATAAAAAAATCAACACAAAAACAATGTAGAACTATATTTTGCAGAAGTAATTTTCAAAAGCCACTTTGAAAAACTGCACTTAAATAAGTTAAAAAGGTCTTTCAAAGTATAAGAGAAAAAGCTAGTTTGTGTATGTGTGTGAATCTCATGAGCTAGCACTATCCCTACTCTTGATTTTAACAAAACTAAATTCTTACATAAATACAAAAATACAAATCTTCTCATGAAAGCTATTATCTTTGCATTTTGATCCTTTTGAGCTCGATACTCGTGACGAGTCTCATGTTTGTATTTTATTTGTCTTAGGGCTCCTGGATCATCATTTTAAGGACTTCATAAACGTGTGAGTCTTCATGAAGAAGTCAAATGCAACAAAAGAAAATTCTGAAACTTATAGATGAAATTGTTAGTATCTATAACCACATGTGTTTTATTATCATTAAAACAAAGGATAAATAGCCTTTAGGCTAACAATCTCCCCCTTTTTGATGCTGATAAAACATATAGAGTTATTATAAATAATTTTGGAAAAGCTTCAAGTGAAGCTCCCCCTATATACATGCATATGATAAATATACAAGTTAAGATCAATGCATCCAAAAAGCATAATAAAGGATATTCAATACGAATTCTTATGCAAAACATTTATTCATATAAAGATATAAATATAAAGAGTCATATGCATAAATGATTTCCTCCAACCATCCTATATCTCCATCCTCCAAAGCAAGGGGTTGATGGATGGTCACAAAAGTATAATATAAGAAGATATATATCATCAACACACACAAAGAAAATATGTGTCAAGGTCAATATACTAACACATAAATAGAGACCAAACCATATCTCAAAAAAAATATCATATACATTAGCCTAATGAATTCTCATACCATGCACAAATAATCATACCATAAACAAAAGATGTCATACCATAGATTAAATCCATAAACCATTTCAGTGATCCAAAATGCATGCCAACATAAAAAATATCACAAAGTCAAAATGCTATCCACAAAGTGAAAACAAATACCACAAAGTCTTGATACAAATACCATCATCCACAAAGTGAAAATACATAAATGTTTTAACATAAAACAAATACCCCAAAGTACTTAATACAAATACCATCATCCACGAAGTGCTTAATACAAAAGAAGTTATCTAAAAAAACCATAACATCCATCATAACTCTTCTCTCCCTTTTTGTCAACATCACAAAAGGGGAGCTCAAGCATTGTCATCTCCAAGGGAAGAAGAGTCCGACTGAAAATCTGAATCTTAGGAGGTGCAAGCACTGAACGATACATTTCGGAGGCATCAAAAGGAATGGCCCACAGATCAAACGGAGGACTCGTAGTAGAAAGGGGCCGAGTGAAACCTTCTGACATAGGAATGAGCCAATTATTCCTAGAAAAACTCAAGTTCACGGATCTCTAGAGATAGTGAATGGAGGAGCACATATATGACATATCATTTTGATACTGCTGTGTAGCTCAGATTAATTCGCCAAGATTTGCTCGGTGGAGGCAGTGAACTTAAGAGATAAATCCTGTATCTCAGCCATAATAGCAACATATGGATCTGCTGAAGATGAGATAAACTCAGAAGCAAATGGTACTTGGGGCTGGACAGGAGGAACATGTACATGAACACGAGTGCCAGTTTGCATCTTCTTTAAGAGTGTACTATTTATGTCCCTAGAGGGAGCAATGGCCTTCTCGCCAGAAAGATTAATTATTAGATGCTTTAAAAGACGAGTGATAATCATCCCGTAGGGGAGATTTCTACTCGAAATTAATAGGTATTCAGAAAGCATAAAGTCGACAATGAGTTTAGGGATATTAACTCTAATGTCTTTCAGAAGGCAATAGATGAGAAGAGGAGCAGATCCCCGGACATGACTATATTCTCTTGATTTTGGAAGGAGATTATAGAAAGAGTATAGTACTTTACCTCTTCATTCCTCACCAGATCCGGGTTCTCATCGTCGTGCAGAAGACGAGAGGCGGTGAGAACAATCTCACCGGCAGGATAGTCAAAATCATGTAAATCAAAGTAAAAGATATCTGCACCCTCATACGACAATTGAAAGATTCGAGCGAATCTCTCTAGAGAAATATTGATATCGATATTCTTAACCCTAGTTTTGAATATGATTATCACTGAATGACAGGTTAGAATAAGAATATTGAATAGCTCAGGGTAAACTTATTCCTTTACAGCAACAAAGTACTCTAGGGAACTCATTCTCAAAATCAGGGCAAGGTTCAGATGTTCAAAGTTAGCTAGTACTTCAATGCGACCCGAGATAACATGTTTGTTGCAAATTATGGAATGTTTAAAAATGCAATTATCATTAACAAAACATTTTTGGGTCTAGAAGATTCATGCTGTTTGGATTTGTTAGTTCGAGGACGCTTTGTGGACATTGTAAATGAGGTGGAGATGAACTGAGAAATCAACAAAAATTATGCAGGAAATATAGGAACAATGAAATTGAAGAACTAGGAGAGATGAAAATTACCTTGGTGAAAATCTAAATAAACTTTCCCAATCAAGATACTTTCAAGTGACCTTGTGAAATCCAATTTATTTTGGAAAGAAATTGAGAGATGAGGGGGAATTTTGAGGTGGAAGAAGTTGGGTTAAAGAGGGGTTCGGCAAAGGAAGAGGAAAAATGAAAGAGATGTGAAAAATTGGGGTTTTAAAATAGTTATAATAGCAGCAATTTCGAGGCTCGGTCGACCGGTGAAACCCACTGTAAATAAAAAACTTCCAAAGTCAGTCGATCGACCGATAAATCTATAAAGCACTGTAAAATAATTTTTTAAAAAGTCGGTCGACCGGTCGGTCACCCAATAAACCCTGAGAGTTTTGATAGAAAGAGATCATCAATGTCGATCGATCACTTGGTCTATCGACTTAAGATGACACATTGTTGGTCGATCGCCCGATCGACCAAACTAGCTCAAAAATCAAGAATTTAAGGATTTTTATACTAAGATTATTTTTCAAATTAATAGCTTAAGGATATTTAAAAAGTAAAAATATTTCTGGACAGAATGTGTTTTATCAAAACAAACTGAATCTAAATCCATATGATAATTTAAAAAATTTTAATTATATGTAAAAAAATTTTCCCCCAAAAGTATAAAGTATACATATACTCATACAATCAAGTGATGTTTAAATACACTCATAGATATAGGATATGGAACACATATGAAGTGTTTAAAGCTATCAACATGTATGTGTACTACATTAACAAGCAAGATATCAATAGAACTTAAGCATGTTGTTTATTGAAATTTAGAATAAGTTAAGAACAAATCATGAAAATGCAGGAAACATGTTAAGCAAATAAAATTGAGAGCAAATCATGTATCTGCATGTTTAACAACTCATCATAGCAAACAAATAAATAACAAGAGTAGAGTTCTGGACAAATCTAAGTTTTTGACAAGGTAGAGATGTTACCGATATACACTAGCAATCTCTAAAAAGAAGTGGTTGACTCTCACTGTAACGCCCCGATCCCGCAGATATGGTGACAATACGACGACGTACATACGCAGGGCGAATATTTTATATACCCTCACATATGTACGCTAAACCTCAGTACATGAAAAAAACACAATATACACAATAATTTTAACATTAAATAAATACAAGAATACCTACAAAAGGGGATTAGTGAATACGAGAGATACAGAAACATGAGTAAATCAGGAAATAATAATAGAATAATAAAAATACCTATGAATAGTATAGGTGACGAGTCTCCTATGTATATCGCGTGATCTGGTACTACGATATCTCGGATCTCCACCTGAGCACGCAAACTGAGGGTCATCAGAAAACGACCTAGTGAGTGTTAAAATAAAGGAACAGTAATATATATATATATATGCTATAGCAATAATATCACGATAATAATATATAATACATGTTTAAATACTAGTGATGCAATATAATAATAATAATTGGGAGAAATGTATAAATATTATATTTTAACATCATCAATACCTAGCATGTTATAACAGTGTCATTTTTACAATAATATTCAATTTTATATCATTACTATCAGTTTATATATTTTAGGCGTGCTACCAAAAATAATAGGTAAGTCACTTGGGGTCAGGGTTCAAGGACTCGACTGAGTCGGATACGACTAGGCCACCTACGAATTGACTCGGACCCCCGAGTCGAAGGGGGGTGTCGGGTCGACCCGGGTCGGGTCCGACTCGGAGTCGACTCGGCACCCGTGAACTGAAGATAAGAAGAGAGAGATAAATCTCTCTCACCCTGCTCAGCTCTTGCTCTATCTCTCTCACGATCTCTATCTCACGCCGGGCCTGCGGATTTGAAGCAGAAAGAAAAAAATTCCCCGCCGTCGCCGTCGCCATCGCCTCGCAGCCCGCAGGTACTTCTTTATCTCCCTCTCTTTTCCTCGATCTCTCTTCTCTCCCTCTCTCCCTCTGTCTCCCCCTCTCTGTTCCTCTCTCTCCCTCTCTGTCTTTGTCTCTCTCCCCCTCTCATTTTCTCTCTCTATTCCTCTCTCTTTCCCCTCTGATCCTCTCTGTCTCCGTCTTTCCCCCCTCTGATCCTCTCTGTCTCTCTGTCCATCTTTCTCCCTCTCTGTCTCCGTCTCTCTCCCCTCTGATCCTCTTTCGTCTCTCTCTGTCCCTTTCTCTCACTCTCTACCTCCCTGTCTCCGTCTCTCTCCCCTTTTTCTCTCTGTTCCTCTCCCCCCTGATCCTCTCCTCTCTTCTCAGTCTCTCTGTCCATCTCTCTCCCTCTCTGTCTCCGTCTCTCTCTCTCCTCTGATCCTCTCCCGTCTCTCTGTCCCTCTCTGTCTCCGTCTCTCTCTCCTCCTCTCCCTTTCTCTCTCATGTTCCTCTATCTCTCTGTCTCTCTGTTCATCTCTCTCCCTCTCTGTCTCCATCTCTCTCCCCTCAAATCCTCTCCTCTCTGTATAAACTAGTTTAGTTTAGTTAAATTTAGTTTACTTTAATTGAGTTTAATTTATTTTAAATTAGTTTAGTTTAGTTAAATTTTATTTTATTGAAGTTAGGTAATTAAGTTAGTTTAGCATAATCTAGTATAAACTAGTTTAGTTTAATTTAATTTAATTTAATTTAATTGAGTTTAATTTAATTTAAATTAGTTTAGTTTAGTTAAACTTAATTTAGGTTAATTTAATTTAATAAAATTTTGTAATTATAATTAAGTTAGGTAATTTAATAATTTTATTGAAGTTAGGTAATTAAGTTAGTTTAGCTTAATCTAGTAAAACTAGTTTAGTTTAATTTAATTTAGTTTAATTTAATTGAGTTTAATTTAATTTAAATTAGTTTAGTTTAGTTAAACTTAATTTAGGTTAATTTAATTTAATAAAATTTTATAATTATAATTAAGTTAGATAATTTAATAATTTTATTAAAGTTAGGTAATTAAGTTAGTTTAGCTTAATCTAGTATAAACTAGTTTAGTTTAATTTAATTTATTTTCATTTAATTGAGTTTAATTTAATTTTCTTTTAATTTAGTTAATTTAGTTAATTTTAGTTTTAATTTAATTTAAAAGATAATTTTTTAAATTTCAGTATGGCTCCAAAGCAACGCGGTATTGGATGGGAACATGGTACCCCTGTTGGTGGAAGTAAAAAACTTGTGAAGTGTAATTATTGTGGGAAACAAGTCCATGGTGGTATCACTAGATTGAAGCAACATATAGCACATGTATCCAATCAGGTGGAAGGATACTTGCGAGTATCAAAAGAGGTATCTCAAATAATGAGACAACATCTTTCTGAAGGTAGTAAAGAAAGAGCGGCCATAAAATCAAAGAAAGAGCGACTTATGAGATCTTTAAGTGAGGAAGATTTTTATGATGTGACCGATGAAGATTCTGATAATGAAATTAAAGAAGTTGGTGGTTTAGAAGGAGTTGAAAGAAGACAACTAAACAAGCAATGAAAGAAAGTCGTGAAATGGCTTGGAGATCGACAGAAGGAGTTGATATTGGTGGCAGTAGTTTGCAGCCTTCAGGATCAGGGATTAACCGTGGATTGTGTCGGAGTATGACTATGAGAGAAGCTGAAATTTCAGCTCGTGGTATTGATCCTTACATGTTCCCAACAAAACAGAAATCAATCAAAAGCATGTTCTCAACTGAGAATATTAAAAAGGTTGGAAAATCTATAGCGAAATTATTTCACTACAATGCAATATCATTCAATGTAGCTAATAGTGGTCCTTACTACCAAGCGATGATTAATACTATTGCGGAGGTAGATCCAGGTGTAAAAGAGCGGTGCAATTAATCCACCAATCAGCTGGAAGAGATTGTTGCACTGCTCTTCTAATCAGTGAGCTTCCAAATTCTCCAACTCCATCCACAAATAATTTTATCTGTGAGAATATACATCACAAGTGTTAATATTTGCATAATATTATACCCATGAAATAAATAAATTATTATTATCTCATTAATAGCTCTTGCTTGTTTATTCAAATCCGGTTCCAATCTTTTAATGACCTCTTTTAATCCATTTCTCACTTCTGGATGTGTAGAAAAGTTTTTTGAATATTGGAGTGCTGGATTTAAAAAATATGCTGCAATAATATAAGCACATGATTGTTATGATATGACAGTTTCAATTTCTAGTCAACAAATATGATTTCTAGACAAATGAATTACCAGCAGCATGCAAGTGTGTGCAATTGTCCCTCCCATCTTTTATCAATAATATCCCAGTACTTCTTCCAGTTCTTATTTGATGCCTTTATAGCCAATTTTGCTCTATCTATAGCTTCATATATAATAAATAATGTATGTTTCTTGTCCTGGTCCACTATCTTCAAGACTCTAACAAGAGGATTCATAATGTTTTGGACCTCTCTTGCCTTCTTTCAAAACCGGTCAGTCAGAATGAGATTAAAAACCTTATCTCGCACACTTCTACTCCTTTCCTTGTTGAATTCACGCCATTCGATAGTCATACACATTCTTTTCAAATCTTACTCATAGCGAATAAGGCTTTCAATAGAAATAAACTGGTGACAAAGCGTGTTATACCTGGTCTCAACAAACCTTATCTCTGGTAAATAGCTTCATTAAATTCACCACTTTGAGGCTATTGTAAATGAATGAGGTGATCATCTTAGCATCATCTAATGTCTCATTGATTGATTTCACAGAGCCAATATCTTCAAGTATTAAATCAATACAATATGCTGCACAGAGAGACCAAAACAAATGTTTTCTCTTCTCCATCAATATATGACCAGCTGCTTTGAAACTTGACTCATTATCTGTGACAACCTGCACGATATTTTCTTCACCAACTTCATCAACACTTTATCCATTAGCGAGAATATATAATCAACAGTCTTCGAGATATTAGTAGTATCAACAGAAGTATGTTAGATCATGTTTCTATTACAATAAATCATGAAATTAACAATAGTCTTTCTATTCCAAGAACTCCAACCTTCACACATGATCGTGTAACCATACTGTGACCATTTTGTTTTATTGAAGCAATATATACTTCAATTTCTTTCATTTCCTCTAAATATAGATTGCCAATCTGGTACCCTATACGGCCTTTTACACCTGGGTCTGTCTCCGCAACAGTATTAATCATGGCTTGGTAGTAAGGATCACTATTAGCTGCATTGAATGATATTGCATTGTAATGAAAGAATTTCGCTATGGATTTTCAACCTTTTTAATATTCTCAGTTGAGAACATGCTTTTGATTGATTTCTGTTTTGTTGGGAACATATAAGGATCAATACCACGAGCTGAAATTTCAGCTTCTCTTATAGTCATACTCCGACGCAATCCACGGTTAATCCCTGATCCTTTCTGTTTGTTGGGAACATATAAGGATCAATACCACGAGCTGAAATTTCAGCTTCTCTCATAGTCATACTCCGACACAATCCACGGTTAATCCCTGATCCTGAAGGCTGCAAACTACTGCCACCAATATCAACTCCTTCTGTCGATCTCCAAGCCATTTCACGACTTTCTTTCATTGCTTGTTTAGTTGTCTTCTTTCAACTCCTTCTAAACCACCAACTTCTTTAATTTCATTATCAGAATCTTCATCGGTCACATCATAAAAATCTTCCTCACTTAAAGATCTCATAAGTCGCTCTTTCTTTGATTTTATGGCCGCTCTTTCTTTGCTACCTTCAGAAAGATGTTGTCTCATTATTTGAGATACCTCTTTTGATACTCGCAAGTATCCTTCCACCTGATTGGATACATGTGCTATATGTTGCTTCAATCTAGTGATACCACCATGGACTTGTTTCCCACAATAATTACACTTCACAAGTTTTTTACTTCCACCAACAGGGTACCATGTTCCCATCCAATACCGCGTTGCTTTGGAGCCATACTGAAATTTAAAAAATTATCTGTTAAATTAAATTAAAACTAAAACTAAAACTAACTAAATTAAAACAACATTAAATTAAACTCAATTAAATTAAACTAAACTAGTTTATACTAGATTAAGCTAAACTAACTTAATTACCTAACTTCAATAAACTTATTAAATTACCTATCTTAAATATAATTACAAAATTTATTAAGTTAAATTAACCTAAGAGAGGGAGAGAGATGGACCGAGAGACAGAGAGGAGAGGATCACAGGGGAGAGAGAGATGGAGACAGAGAGGGAGAGAGATGGACTAGAGACAGAGAGGAGAGGATCAGAGGGGAGAGAGGAATAACGAGAGAAAGGGAGAGGGAGAGAGAGACGGAGACAAAGAGGGAGAGAGGGACAGAGAGAGACGTGAGAGGATCAGAGGAGAGAGACGAAGACAGAGAGGGAGAGAGATGGACAGAGAGACCGAGAGGAGAGGATCAGAGGGGGAGAGGAACAGAGAGACGGAGACAGAGAGGGGGAGAGAGGGACAGAGAGAGACGGGATAGGATCAGAGGGGCAAGAGAGAGACGGAGACAGAGAGAGATGGACAGAGATACAGAGAGGATCAGAGGGGAGAGAGGACAGAAAGAGAAAGGGAGAGAGAGACGGAGACAGAGAGGGAGAGAGAGGGACTGAGAGAGACACAGAGGGAGAGAGGAAGAGAAGAGAGATTGACGGAAAGAGAGGGAGAGAGAGAAGTACCTGCGAGGGGACGACGACGGCGACAACGGGTTTTTTCCTGCTTCAGATTCGCAGGCCCTCGCGAGAGAGAAAGATAAGCAGCGTGAGAGAGAGATCTCTCTCTTTTTATCTTCAGTTCACGGGTGCCGAGTCGACTCGTGTCGGGTCCGACTCGGAGTCGACTCGGTACCCTCCCTTCGACTCGGGGGTCCGAGTCATTTCGTTGGTGGCCGAGTCGTATCCGACTCGGCCGAGTCCTTGAACCCTGTGTAACGGTGATACGAGTATATAAAATAATAGTGGTCCGGTGTAATAGAATATTCATGTATCAGTGACAGTGTCAAAGTGATATATAACATGAACATGTGACAATTTATTATTTTTTGTTATAACGATTTTAATATTATTAACATGATCCATATCTCAAAGTTGATTAAATACAACTATCTATGTTATTCTATTTTGATTATCAATTTATTTATAATTCTGGATTCTTTAGCAACACCTTTTAATTACTTAATATATGGCCAACTCATTTATATTTTATATTAAATCAAGAAACAAATTAATTATTATTTTATTAAACATGTTTAACAAAGCAATCATGCATGTTTCAATCACAGTGTTTTATTATTAATTACAATTTATTCACTAATATTTATAGTGATTTACCAATAACCATTTTTATTAATATAAAGCAATCAATTTTATTCAACATGATAAAAATATAATTTATAAAAGAAAAACACTTACAAAGTGATCGTGGGAGTGTTGTTCTTTTTCCTATAATTGCAACGGCTTTATAATCGTCCAAATCAAATACTGGATGCTCCAGATATCGTTTGAATACTAAAACCAATAAAATAGGTTAAATTTGAAATAAAAAGGTTTTAAAATGTAAATATTAAATTGTCAAGGGGTTTTTCTGGAATCTTACCTTTATATAATTTTGAATGTGTGTTTGGGTTGCTAACGGGTTGGGTTCAGATTCAATAACCCAAACCCATTAGACTTAAGTGATTGGGTTATTAGATAATAGGCTTAGTGTAATGGGTTTGGGCTTACACATAATTAGAGAGAGGAGAGAGAGAGATTGAGAGGGGGAGCAAGGGAGAGAAGGTGGCGACCAGCCTGGCCGGCCTGCTGGCAGCGGCGGCGACGCTACCAGGCTGCCGACGACAGCTTGGCCGACTGAGGTGCCGGGGAGAGAGAGGTAGAGTGAGAAAGGGGAAAAGTGAGAGAGAAAAGGGAAAAGGGGGAGGAAGAAGGGAGGAGGAGATGAAAAAAGAAGAAGGGCATGACCTTTAGTGGGCTGGGCTGGCGTGCTGGTGGTCGGGAGTGGCGCGCCAGCCTACTGGCGGCAACGTCGGCGCCGCCAGGGCTGACGGCAGGATTGCCCCCCAATAACAGGGAGATGTGAGGGGGAGAGAGAAATTAAGAAAGAGAGGTTTAGAGAAAGAGGGTATATAAAGAGAGAGAGAGGGAGAGAGTTTATAGTAGAAAGAGAGAAAGAGAAGGTGGTGGGGAGAGGAGGCGGCTGGGGCGTTGGCTTGGGAAGAAGAAAATGAGATGATTGGTGGGGAAAAAAGAAAAGAAAGAAAAATAATATAATTTAATATTATTTAATTAGGTAAGATTTAGTTTTGAATGATTCCAAAAAATCTATAAAATAGCAAATATTATGTTGAGGCGTAATGCGAAGTCGGATTTAAGAAATTCAATCAAGTATGCAAATTAAAAATCCTGGAATCAGTCGGTGATACCGGCCGACATCGGATTGGCTAGATTTTTGATAAAATTCAGAAAAATCTCCAAAATACGCTAAAGTAAAAAAAAGATTTTAAAGAATAATTTGAAAGTAGATTCTTAAAATTTAATCCTGATTGTGAATTAAAAATCCTAAAGCCGATTATCGGTACGGTCAACACCGACTACGGAGATTTTTTAAAATAATTCAGAAAAAATTTCAGAAAATTTTGAAAAATCTAAATATTGAAAAATAATATCTGAAACTGAAACCGGCTCAATCTGATTACCAGAAAGGTCAAATCAACTTTGTACGCCATAACGAGTACGGATACTGGGATACGTACATCAAAGATCGGGGGTTACACCCACCTAGCTCCATTGATAGTGATGCATTAGATTTGTATTTTCGTCAAGCTCCAATGCATCTACCGCCAAGGTGATGTCTCCCCCTAAGTCTTGGACCTACGTCAAAAATTTTAGGAGTCTTCTTTGGTACCCAAATTTTTTTGGGTCCTATATTGTTAGTACTCTCACGAACCCAAATATTTTTATTTTTTATGTTTAACTTTGCATAATAAAATTTTGCTATATGACTTTTGCAGACACAATGTGTACACCTTACCATAAATAAATGCATGGTTGTGTTGTGCATTGTGAACATACATGGTGTTTACTTGTGAAGGGTGT
>JAVJIF010021115.1:0-61086 GCA_038442645.1 Agave tequilana
GGGGAAATGATAAGTATGAATGAGTCCAAGCAACAGTCACCATCAATTTTAGACATGATGATGCGTGAGTCCACCGACTCACAACTTCATCACGATTACCCTTCCTATTTTCAAGTCCAATCAGAACATGATGCACTTATCGACTATGAAAGGATGCTTGCTGCCATGACTCAGGCTAGATTAGCCCGTGATCATGATATAGATATGATGGTTCAATCTTTACGTTCTCACAGTTCGGCCATTTCTGCTTTCGCTGACCATTCGCTTAGAGCCGACGAACCAAGTTGCTTTGGACAACAAGATTCTAATTCAGTACAATTATTAGAACTTGCCGAAACTCCAATTGTTGATAGTTTGGCAAGTTTTTCCTTTCCTGAAATAGAACTTGAGGATGAATATGATCATGATCCCCAACTTGATGATTCAGTTTTATTTCCTGATTCAATAATGACTCCAGTGTCTCCACCTGATTTCACTTTTCCCGAGTCAACATTGGATCCTATTCCAATTCATCATGAAATTGAATCACCCATTTTAGATGATCATATTAAACTTGACCAATTTTACAATTTTGAAAATCCTATGGATAAATTGGCAAGTTCTTTTTATTACATTGAACCCAATGAGATATGCGACCTAGATTCTCACAATCTCTTTACTTCTGAAACTGATTGTACAATTCTGACGGAAGATGTTGACCTTAGTTTTGAAGAATTGTATGACGATGAGCTAGAATTCCTTAATATTGGAAGTAAAGAGATATCACCCATATTAGGTCACATTCCATTATGGGAAGAAGATTGTGGACTTGAGTTTCAATTTCTTGACTTGGACTCAATTCTTGAACCTAGCCCGACTCCTGAGCCCTTACTTGATTTGAGCATCTTCCTTGAGTCGGTATTCGTTCCCGTACCTATAATGTCCAAGTCAATAATTTCATCTTTTCATACTCCATTTTGGGACAAGGAGGTTGAGACAATTAACTCTGAAATTTATTATGAAATTTGGAAATTTGATGGGGTGGAAATACTAAAAATTGATTATACATATATTTTAGTGGGTTATGTAAGGAAAGTTTCTGGTGGTTCCACCAAATTATCTGTTATCTTGATTGGGCCGCATTTCGTGGACCAATTAGACCACCTCCGGAACCACCACCCTAAGGTAACTTCCGCCTTCCCTTGTTCTGTTTCATGCATATATGCATTCATTCATACATTGAGGACATGCATGAGATAAGTGTGGGGGTGGGCTTTACTAACATACTAACATAAGTAGACACTAACAAAATTTGCTAATAAAAAAAATTTTAAAAAAATTATAAAAAGGACAATATTTGACTTATTTTTTTGAAAGAAATCTAAGTTAGTTTTAAGGATTAGGAAAATCATGATTAGGATTTCTAAAAACTTGGTCAAAATAAATATATTGTTTAATTTTTAGGTATAGGAGAAGAAATTGAATAATTAATTAGTCTTGATTTTTACCTTAATGAAATTTGCATACCTAATACATATCTAGGATTCTAAGATGAAGACCTTTGTGCCTCATATAAAAAAAAACAAAAAAAAAAACAAAAAAAATCACTAATTAAGCTGGATACATGTGCCTCAAGAAGCATAAGTATTCATGCCTAAAGGTGAGTAAATAAATAAAATCCTTAGTTTTGGGGCCTAGTTCACTCGAATTTGAGTCCGCGGGGTGTTTTCTCACCTGGTGCCCTAAAGCCAACCGGTTTGGGAGTCATCGACTTTAAATTCGCTACATGGGTGGATTAGAAAGCCTAATAAAACTAAGAATATGAGATATGTATTAACACATCTAAGAGTCAATTAGTTAGGTATGATGGCCTCAAGAAGCCTTGATGCTTACACGAAAGAAAATTAGATGAGTTATACATATTAAAAAAAAAGGAAGAGAAAAAAAATAAAGAGGCATGAGAGTCCAAGTTAAGGAATTTCTAGCCAAGTTACAAGGATGCATATGATTTTTGGTAACGAAAAAGACTATATTAGAAGTTCAATTTTGACCCTTACCTAAAATGAAAACAATTTACTTTATAAAGACTAAGTCTAAGAATGAATAAAAATAAGGATCCTAAACTTATAGACTACTTAGTCTCTTCAATAATAATTTAAATATTTTCTTTTTATGGATTTTGTGGGTGTAATCCGCTGAAAACCTCACGAGACAACACTCGTCCTCTAGGGTAACCTAGAGGTTTAACGGCTTGTTGCACATGCTAAGTGCAACCGTGATTCCTACGAAGTGAGTTAGGTTAGATTAATTCTTCTTTTCTTTTTCTTTTCTTTGTTTTTACTCGAGGACGAACAAAAAGATAAGTGTGGGGTGTGATTGGTAGTCAAAAGTGCATTTTTATCATAACATTTACCATCACATTTTCATATTTATTCATTTAATTCTGCACAATTATTAATAATTTGTAATTTATTGTGTGCAGGCCTCGAATTATTATTTTATAATAAATAAAGCCTAATGAAGCCCAAAAGCCCATATTTGAAGCCCAGGTGTAAAAGTGCAAATAGCAGATTGTCAAAGTGCAATTATGCAAGGGCTAAAGTTGCAATTATTAAAGATGAGGGAAGGATAGAATTCTACCCAACCCAAATAACTCTTGCAGGATGAGCATAAAAGCCAAAGATAAGAAGGAAATTCGTGGATAAAAGATTTGGATATTTGAGATCAAGGTAACTTGATTTCTAAGTTATCTCGAAAATCCAAAATAAAGAGCCAGGATCACACTTCCAGAAGCAAGCGCCCAGATGGACGGACCAGAAGAAGCCACGCGCCAAAGCGTGTGGCCAGATTCCTAGAAATGCCGCAATTCCACGGCAAAATCCCAGTTTTTGCGGCAGTTTGATGTTATCTGGATACCAGATTTCGTGGGCGACTTTATCCGGGACTCTTCGACCTTCTGCACCTATAAATACCCCTGCAGTGCAACGTACAGAGTAGTCCAGAGGCAAGCCAAGGGCCAAAAGCTAGGGTTTTTAGGTTTTAGTTAGATTTTCTTTCCTCTGTAAATTTATTTTCTTTTTGTGAAAGCTGAGAGGAGATGATGTATTCATGGAGGAAGGGATCCACTTGTACTGATGGTGACAGCCGTGTAAGTTGTAATTTTCCACCATTGTTTAATAATCAAATCGAAGCTTGTTTTGTTCTTTTTATTCTATTCTTGTTTTATTGTGTCTCTATCTTTGTCTATCATTGTTCTTCTATTTTTGTTTTATGACATTGTTTCTTTCTCTAATGTCTTGCCCACCATGAGATCCAACTGCTTCGAGAATACCTAACCGAAGAAGGAACCTTGATGGCCTATGGCGATGAACAGGTCTTCATAGCTTGTTTTTCATTTCATAGAGTAGATTAAGAAGGCGGACGATCCTATAAGCCATGCTTGTACCCCTTCCAAGAAAAGGTAAATCATCGCAACGGTTCAAACGGTAAGCAGACTAAAGAGGTAAGTTTTCTTTTTCTTTTCTTTTCTTTTGTAGATTAAATCACAACTTCTCCCAATTCTTTATTTGCCGACCCATTATAAATACCACTTCCATTCTAACTTAACTAATAAAAATAAAAACTTTAGAGAAACTTGCTTAACGCTTCCATCGCAGTCCCTCCCTGAGGATCACGACCCGCATAGCCATTGCTACCGCGGATTAGTATTGAGAACTTCGCACAACCTTTTATTCTTAAATCTAATATTTTATTTTTTGCGTGCAGGTAAAACTCGATCATGGACCAATCATACCACCACCTTAAGGTAATATTTTCCTTCCTTTCTTCTTTTCATGCATCTATGCATTAATTCATATATTGAGGATAATGCATGAGATAGGTGTGGGGGAGGGTCTAACATAACTCAGGTTTTCCTTTTTATTAAAATTTTTTTAACATTTTCTTTACTTTTAAAAACTTTTTGAAATCAGATACAATATTTGACATATTTTTTGTAAGAAATTAAGTCAATTTTAAGGAATAGGATAATCATAATTAGGATTAATTATACTTGATCAAAATAAGATTATTTGTTTGATTTTTAGAGTTAGGAAGATAATTTGTCAAAGTAATTTAGTCATGATCTTTGCCTTGATGAAATATGCACACTTTATACACTTACACACTTAGGTTCAAAATAAAGATTCTGATGCCTTATAAAAAATATATATGTATATCTATGAAAAATAAACAAATCTAATTATGGATTAGCTAGGTGCTTTGGCCTAAGCAAGACTTGGTATTTATGCAAAAGATGATTAGATAAGTTTGACAAAAAAAAAAAAAAGAAATATATATCTATAAAAATACTCTGATTAAGTTGGGTATTTGTGCCTCATAAAGCATAAGTATTCCGCCTAAAAGTAGTTCATATAATAAAATTCTTAGTTTTGTGGCCTTGTTTGCTCGAGTCCTTAAGTTCTTGGGGTGTTTTCTCACCCGGTATCCTAAGACCATTTAGTTTGGGAGTCACTGATTAATTACATGGGCAGATTAGAAAGCCTAATAGAACTAAGGAATAAATTACTAAAATAAAATAAATAAATAATATATAATAAATAAGGCATAAGAGTAAGAGTTAAAGAACCCTTAGTCAAAACTTCACGGTCACAAAGGTGCATATGACTTAGGGTAAAGTAATAGACTAGATGAGAAGTACAATTTGACTCCTTAGTTTGATTGATAACAAATTTTGAATAGAGACTAAGTTTAGGAATAAAAAATTCAGTTTTCTATAACTTATAGATTACTTAAAACTTATAATAATATTTCAAATATTTTTCTTTCAAAATGTGTTTTCAAAATATTAACAATTTTCTCTTTCTTTATGGATTTTATGGGTGCAATCCACTAAAAAACCTCACGAGACAAAACTCGTCCTCTAAGAGTAACTTAGAGGTTTAACGGCTTGTTGCATAAGCTTCAGTGCAATTGCGTGACCTGCGAAACTGGTCTAATAATTTTTGATTTAGTTTTGTTATTTTGCTCGAGGACGAGCAAAAGATAGGTGTGGGGGTGTGATTGCATACATTTATTGCATTATTTTTTTTACATATCCACATTTATCATGTAATAAATCTGCTAAATTTTTGTCTTAAATGTCTATTTTGCAAAAGATACTCATGAGGAGAAAGAGGATAAAATCAAATAAATATCAGTTAAATTCAGATTTAATTAGATCTATTTGGTAGAGGGGGATGATCCCAAATCCAGTTGGTTAAATTCAGTTTTGGCGAATCAAGTGGTTAACGCTAAAGATCAACCGAGGATAACATCAAATACAGAGTCCAAATCCAGAGGGATGAATGGATAGAGAGAAGATCATTGGATGAGATGAAGCAATTTTGACTCAGATTCTTGTTGGATACATTTTAGTATTTGAATCATAACTTTTACTACCAGAACTCAAATCTGATGATTCAAGATGATCCAGAAAGAGAACTTAAAGAGCTACAACGCTTAAGTTGATCGTTATTTCTAATTTTGTCATTTGATAAGTTATATTTAGCAATCAATACGCCAATAAGTTGCAGATCAGAACTGAATATCCACATCAAATCAAGTTTGGAGATAAGAGGAGGATTCAAATTCAGAAATAACCAGCTTCCCTTATCTTTATACTCCTCTACCCTCTGTATTTCTCTTATAAATACCTGCAATCTCAAAGGCAAAGGGGAACGATCAAGAAGAGTGTAGAAGTTAGGCTAATCTGTAGTTTGTAACTTAGGTTTTTAGTTTTCTTTTATGTAATTTTTATTTTCTTTATGTAACTGAGAGGAGAGGAGGATTTCATGGAAGAATGAGAACAAGCTTGTACTGAGGGTGATATCGGTGTAAATGATCGTTTCTTCTATTGTTATTTGAATCGAATCGAAGTTTCTTCTTCTTCTTTACTCTTATTTTCGCTTACTTCCCTCTTTTGTGTTCATGGACCCAAATGAAATCGATAGCCTTGAAGTTGCCTTGCCCTGGCAAGTGTCGTTGATGGCTTATGGTGATGGATATCCATTTCTATAATAGTGTAGCTTGCCTCTTTAATTCATAGTGCAATACGGGAATAACCAAGATCCTATTTGTCATACTTCGCTCGCCTTTAAGCAAAGGTACATCGTTGATGCGGGTCAAAGGTAAGCAGGCGCCGAAGAGGTAAGTAACTTTTTTAGGTTTTACTTTTCTTTTCTTTTAATTTTAGTGTAAATTACCAACATCACAATCTTCTGAATTTCTTTCATTCTTTTTCAATTTCTTTGTACATATCCACTTTTATTTTCTCCACCTTCTCTATCTACCACTTTCTTCCTAACTTAACATTAACTCTTTTTCATTTTCTTTTGAAGAACTAAAAGAGAATTTTAACCATTCTTTGTAGCATAAAAGAGAACTTACTAAAAAGCTTCCATCGCTAGTCCCTCCTTGTGGATCACGACCCACATAGTCACTTACTATAGCGGTAGTATTGAGAGCACCTTGCACTATTATTATAAAAGTTCTGAAATTCTATATTCTTGTGTGAAGGTAAAACTTCAATTAATAATTATGGAAGATAATTGATATTAAGCTCAAAAGGTATAGGAACCAATACTGACTCAGGTATCTAATTCAAATCAAGTAAAGGTTTTGGAGTCGAAATTGGTTTAAAAATTGGGTCCAAACAAAAAAATTAAGGTTCACACACATTTTCGATAAATGGAATGTGATTTTGATAGATTGGTGAATCAAGATTTGTCGATACAGAATTTAATATTGACTCAGGAATGTGATTCAAATCAGGTAGAGACACCGGAGTCAATATTGAGTTAAAAAGTGGCCAAATTAAGGATCGGATTCACATTCACATTCATATTCAATTTCATAAAAGTAATAATTTGCCAAATTGTTAATGCGGTTTACAAAACTTTGATTTTGATCAAGTTAAATGGGTATGATGAGATTAAATCTTGGTTTCCAAAAACATGATTCTTAGACCAAATCGATAAGATTAGATTTATCAGGATTGATCAAAGATTGATAAGGGAGAGTTTCCACATTCCGATAAGCAATTGTGTTGACTGATTAGTCTACAAATTCTGCATTATTATATCGCATTTCTCACAGATTTATGAATAAATAGTCGATCTAAACCGTGTTTTGTTCTTAATTGCAGGTAGATCCAAAGTCCAAGGGCAAAGATGGAATAAGAGCCTAATTCTTCCCAATTAAGGGTAATTAATCCCGCATTACTTGGAGGCCAAGCAAAGATTCTCTAGAAGGTGCATTGAACCTAGACTCCTGAGCTGTCAGACGAATATTCGGCCGAAAGTATCAGAAATAGCATATACCCTGCACATTCTCGAAGCCAGACGGAGCCCCTGACGAAATCCAGAGATTTAATTCTCTGGAATTGCCGCAAATTTGCGGCAAACCTTGAGAATTTGCGGCAATCCTAGGGAGCCACGCGTCGATTTTCGACGCGTGGCCCCGTCTCGTCTTCTGGAGTCTCTTCTTCTGCCTATAAATACCCCTGCCTCTGGCCAAAACGCAAGCAGTCTTCGTTTTTAAGAGTAGGTCCAGATTTTAGTGTAGTGTAGGTGAGTGTTCTTCATTTCTTGTATTTTCTTTTCTTTGTTGTTAGATCATTGTAGTAGGGCTGAGTGATTTCTAGAGAGAGATGAGTGAGGGATTGATGTAATAGAGAGTGACACTCTATGTAAAGGTGCCTCCTTTCTCCTCCATTGTAATCTCCTTCTCCTTCTAACATGATTTCTTGCTAACTTTTTCTTCTCATGGCAATCTAACTACTAACCACTAACCATCTAACCACTTACTTGATAATCCACATGAATCGGGTTGCCTCTACAAGGCCTTGTTCTTGCAAGAGCCATTGATGGCCAAAGATGATGGGTTCTAACATCTAACTTGCTAACTTGCTGACTTGCTAACCAAGCTAACTCTCTTTTATTTCATGCTCTTTTATTTCATGCTAGTAGTGTAATGAGTGATGCTTGTAATAGCTTGTTCTTGTTGCAATGTTTTGATTGTTATGAACCATCCATGAGCCATGCTTTGTATTGCTTCTTGAAGATAAGGATTGTGATGGCCGAGGATCAAAATGTGAGGCAACTATCTCGAAGAGGTTAGTATGGTTAGTGGAGTACTTAGTAGTTAGTAGCCTTGAGTTTTCTTTTACCTTTGTCTTAGAAATCATTTTCCAAATTTTTTTCTCATTTTTCTATCGGTGTTTTCATCGCCTTCTTAGTTTACCTTGTTCCATCTTCTTCACTTCTCTTTTGGTTTTTACATCGCCGTTTTCATCTCTCTCCTCACCATCCACATGCTTGTTTTCCTTTTCTTTCTTTTTCATTCTTTCTCATTCTTTCAACAAAGAAGAATTGTTAACATCTGACGTGACTAGAGACTGTTAATGCTTCTATCGCCTCCCTTCCCTGTGGATACGACCCGTTAAGCCAATGCTATAACGGAAGTATCGAGGGTACACTAAGCACATTCGAGCTTTTCATTTGATTTCATAAATACACATTTTTGAGTGCTAGTTCCACCCCGATCAAATTTTTTGGCGCCGCTGCCGGGGAAGGGAATGGTTTTGATGTCAAGTTTTTGTTAACATTTGTCTTCTCTGTTTTGGTGTGCAGGGCAATATTTACAGGTGCTTAACATTGCAGTACATAAATTAGCTTTGCATCTCCCTGCTCCAGAAAGCAGGGCCCCAGATTTTGAACAAAAGCCGCGGATTCGCGACATTTGCCGCAAAACCGCGGCACTTTTGTGAAAATTGTATATGTTGTTGTTCTGGGATGTGTGAATTGTAATAGCTAGTTGATTTGTGCTGCTATTTTTTTTCTGCTTTGATTGCCTACACATCATAATAAATAAAAGAACTAAAATACGGTAATTGGACGCTTTTAAGACGGTTTAGACATTTGCATTTAGGCACGTGTCAATTCAATTCCAATATACTGTATTTTGTTCTGTTGTTGTGATCTGGATGGAGATGTACATATGGCATTGCATATAGCATAGGACAAACACGTGGGTGATTTATCGCTTTGTGTTATATTCTTGTCTATATTGCACACTTGCACAAATTGAATTTAAGGGCAAAACCCAAACAAGATAAGGTGGGATTTCATACCCCTTCCTTAGCCCAAAAATCATCTCCCCACTCACACAACCCAAGCTCTAATAAAATTTGAATAGACGTTGGCCCCTAGGGACATTTCATCTAGGTCTAGGTCAACCCTCCTCTTGGCTTGGTTTTGATTTTTTGTTTTCTTTTTTGTTTGTTGTTTGATTCTTTCTTTTTGTGATTTTTTGTGTGAAATGGCATTCAACAAAAAATTCTTTCAATCCGAACATGAATCCATATTTCACACCGACTCCATTCTATTCGGATAATTCCAACCCGGCGTTTTACAATATGCACCAACCACATACACCGGGTTGGCCTTATCCGAATCAATACAACCCATACCCACATTCTTATGACTATAATTTCTAAAATAATTTCAACTCATCACAGAGTCAATGGGGATTCAAGTCCCCCGAGTCAAATTTTCAAACTCCTTGTCCACCATATTCACTTTGTCCACAATATTCATTCCCCGATTTAGCTTCTTATACTCCTTTTTCTGAACCACCAATTGAAGAAAAATCTGAGTTACAAAAGAGTTTAGAAGCTAATCTACAGAGGGCCGAGCAACAACTTCAAGAAACATTGGCCCCTCCAATTTCATAATATTTTCAAGAGTCTTACTCAGTTCCACCTCCTCATAATGAACAACCATTTGCCTTGGAAACAAGTAAAGAACTCTTGTGTGAGTCCAAGCTTCAATTTCCACACATTTTTGACTCAAATCATTCACAAAATTTCCAAAACCAAGATTCCTATACTCCCATTCTAGAGCAACCATTTGGAGATACATCAAGTCTAGATAAGAGTTTGGATATCTTGAAGGAGTCTTTATTACAATGTCAAAAATCACATGCCGAGTCTATCAATAAGGTGGAAGAACAATTGAGTCAATTGGTTAACATTATTAGGAATGAGGAAACTCTATCTTATCAACCTTTGACCAATTCAACTATGCCAAACTCTATTGATATGACCCAGGACTCTTGTCATTTTGGAAATCAAGATTCAATTTCAGCACACTTATCTGAACTTGTCCAAACTTCAAATCCCATTGATATTTTGGCAAGTTTTCCTTTTACTGAAATTGAACTTGAACATGAATATGATCCTGAACTTCCACTTGATGATTCAATTCTACTTCCTGATTCAATTATGACTCCAGTGTCTTCACCTGATTTCACTTCATTTCCTGAGTCATTATTGAATCCTGTACCCATCCATTGTGAAATTGAATCACCAATCATTCATGATGATCATATTGAACTTGACCAATTTCATACTTTTGAAAGTCCATTTGATAAATTGGTAGGTTCTCAATTTTGTGGAATTGAACTCTGGAATGTGACTTTGACCCTCAAGTTTGTGATTTAGTTCAAATACCTGAATCATTATTGACTCCTGTATTGTTACCCAATTTGAGTAACATTTAGAGTCAGTTTTGATTCCCAACCCTCCTTAACTTGAATCACTAATCTTAGATAGTCACATTCCATCATGGGGAAATGAATTTGGACCTGAGCTTGATCTTCTTGATTTGGACACACTTCCTGAACCAATTTCGACTCCCGAACCTTTACTTGACTTAAGTATTTTTCCTGAGTCGGTATTAGTTCCTGTGCCTCCTGAGTCCAAATCAATCATTCCATCTTTTCATACTCCATTCTAGGACAAGGATCTTGATAAATTTGACTCCGAAATTATTTTGAAAATTTGAAAATTTGATGGGGTAACATTTTTAATAAAAATCACACATGCATACATCTTTTTAGTGGGTTGTATCATGGAGGTCTCTGGTGGTTTCCTCCGGACTCCACGCAATAATGATTGGGCCGCCTTTCGTGGACCAATCAGACCGCCACCGGAACCACCACCTTGAGGTAATTTTTTCCTTCCCTCCCTATTTGTTTCATGCATACATATATCACGATGCATTGAGGACAATGCATGAGATAAGTGTGGGGGAGGGTTTACTAACATAGAGTTTTTAGATCTTCTTCTTTTACACTTCTTTTAGAAAAAATAAAAAAATAAAAAAAAACTTTTTGAAATAAGAGACAATGTTTCGATCTATTTTTAAGAAAAATAAGATGATCTTAGAAATTAAGAAAGCCTTAATTATGACATCTTAAACCTAGTTGAAATAATAGATATTTTTTAAAATTATAGGCTAAGTAAGTAAAATTGGGGAGATATTTTTATCTTGAAATTTTTACCTTAGATAGTAGGCACTTCACACTTACACATTTTTGGGATGGAAACAAAGACCTAAATTGCCATATATATATAAAAAAAAAATATAAATAAAAAGAAAAAAAAAAATATATGTGAATAAAACATCACTTATTAAGCTGGATAATTATGCCTCAAGAAGCATGATTATTCACGCCTAACGGTGGTCAAAAGAAAACATCACTTATTAAGCAAGATAATTGTGCCTCAAGAAGTATGATTATTCACGCCTAACGGTGGTAAAGGAAATAAATAATCCCCTTTAGTTTCGTGGCCTTTTTCACTCGAGTCCTTAAACCCGAGGGATGTTTTCTCATCTGGTGCCCTAAGACCGACTGGTTTGGGAGTCATCGGTATAGGCTCGTTACATGGGTGAACTAGAAAGCCTAAACTAAGGGAAGAAAAAAAGAAAAAGAAAATAAAAATATATAAATAAATGGCTTGATGGTTAGAGTTGAAATCCCAGAAATCTTCACTGTCACGGTGTGCATACTATCTAGGTTTTATGAAAGATAAAGTATTCAATCCAATTTGAATTCTTACCTTAATTGAAAACAAGATCTTGCATAGATACTAAGTTTAAGAAAGAATAATTATAGGTGGACTTATGACCTTAGATCACTTATATTTTTGCAAAAATAGTTCGAAAACATGTCTCTCTTTCAAAATGAATTTTCAAAACAATAATATTTGTCTTCTTTCTTTATGGATTTTGTGGGTGCAATCCGCTGAAAACCCTCAGGAGACAACACTCCTCCTCTAGGGTAACCTAGAGGTTTAACGGCTTGTTGCACACGCTCAGTGCAATCGCGTCACCTGCGAAAGTGGTGTAATAATCCTTATAGTATAGTTTTCTGTTCTTGTTTTGCTCGGGACGAGCAAAAGAATAAGTGTGGGGGTGTGATTAGTCTACAAATTCTGCATTATTATATCGCATTTCTCACAGATTTATGAATAAATAGTCGATCTAAACCGTGTTTTGGTCTTAATTGCAGGTAGATCCAAAGTCCAAGGGCAAAGATAGAATAAGAGCCTAATTCTTCCCAATTAAGGGTAATTAATCCCGCATTACTTGGAGGCCAAGCAAAGGATTCTCTAGAAGGTGCATTGAACCTAGACTCCTGAGCTGTCAGACGAATATTCGGCCGAAAGTACCAGAAATTGCATATACCCTGCACATTCTCGAAGCCAGACGGAGCCCCTGACGAAATCCAGAGATTTAATTCTCTGGAATTGCCGCAAATTTGCGGCAAACCTTGAGAATTTGCGGCAATCCTAGGGAGCCACGCGTCGATTTTCGACGCATGGCCCCGTCTCGTCTTCTGGAGTCTTCTTCTGCCTATAAATACCCCTGCCTCTGGCCAAAACGCAAGCAGTCTTCGTTTTTAGGAGTAGGTCCAAATTTTAGTGTAGTGTAGGTGAGTGTTCTTCATTTCTTGTATTTTCTTTTCTTTGTTGTTAGATCATTGTAGTAGGGCTGAGTGATTTCTAGAGAGAGATGAGTGAGGGATTGATGTAATAGAGAGTGACACTCTATGTAAAGGTGCCTCCTTTCTCCTCCATTGTAATCTCCTTCTCCTTCTAACATGATTTCTTGCTAACTTTTTCTTCTCATGGCAATCTAACTACTAACCACTAACCATCTAACCACTTACTTGATAATCCACATGAATCGGGTTGCCTCTACAAGGCCTTGTTCTTGCAAGAGCCATTGATGGCCAAAGATGATGGGTTCTAACATCTAACTTGCTAACTTGCTAACTTGCTAACCAAGCTAACTCTCTTTTATTTCATGCTCTTTTATTTCATGCTAGTAGTGTAATGAGTGATGCTTGTAATAGCTTGTTCTTGTTGCAATGTTTTGATTGTTATGAACCATCCATGAGCCATGCTTTGTATTGCTTCTTGAAGATAAGGATTGTGATGGCCGAGGATCAAAATGTGAGGCAACTATCTCGAAGAGGTTAGTATGGTTAGTGGAGTACTTAGTAGTTAGTAGCCATGAGTTTTCTTTACCTTTGTTTTAGAAATCGTTTTCCAAATTCTTTTCTCATTTTTCTATCGGTGTTTTCATCGCCTTCTTAGTTTACCTTGTTCCATCTTCTTCACTTCTCTTTTGGTTTTTTCATCGCCGTTTTCATCGCTCTCCTCACCATCCACATGCTTGTTTTCCTTTTCTTTTCTTTTTCATTCTTTCTCATTCTTTCAACAAAGAAGAATTGTTAACATCTGACGTGACTAGAGACTGTTAATGCTTCTATCGCCTCCCTTCCCTGTGGATACGACCCGTTAAGCCAATGCTATAACGGAAGTATCGAGGATACACTAAGCACATTCGAGCTTTTCATTTGATTTCATAAATACACATTTTTGAGTGCTAGTTCCACCCCGATCATTGACCAATTGACTTATTTGTGCTTCTAACCTATCGATGGACTATGTGACAAAATTTTGAGTTTGAATCATGTCTTGTATACTCATTTGTAGGTCACTTGGTTCTTCTTGAAAAGGTGAGTATGGAAGATGGTTTTAAAAATTTTGCTGATATTATGAGTCAATCAGATTTTGAATTTGTCGTTTGGACTCCAGTGAGATTTGAATATCCTTTTCTAAGTCACTAGGTTCTTCAATTTGTTGAGATGGGACTTGAGGGTGAGTACGTAACTCAGAAATTTTGTGTAAATTGAGAGTCCAAAATGTTTTGAAAATTTCATTCAGATTCATGCAAGGCTTCTTTACTCTTTTCTAACTCAGATTTTTCTTCAATCGATTGTTCTAGAAAAAACTGTATGAAGCAAAATGTGAGAAGGATTATGGACAAGGTGTTGAAAATTTGACTCAGGCGCGGTGAATGCCCATTGACTTCGTGAAGAGTTAAGGTTATTTTGATAATTTTGGTCATAAGATTAGAGATGTGGGTCATATTGAGTCAGAAAAATTCAATTTGTCCTATTGTGTCACGCTATACAAAGCTGGGTTGGAGTTATCCGAGTCAAATGAGGTCGGGGTGAAAGTGGATTCATATTAAGATTGAATTTTTTTATTATAATCCATTGCATGATAATAACAACAAACAAAACAAACAAAAAGCAAGCAAACAAACAAACAAATAAAATGAAAAAAAATCAAACAAGTCTATGCTAGGGTTAACCTGAACCTAGACAATTCCTAACTCGTTGACTATCCAGGAAAAGGATATTGAAGCAATCTGACCACAAATTAATCAGCCAGGTAAGGAAAAAATTCAATGGGAGGTATTCATGCGTAAGCAACGACTCTTAATTATGCCAAATCACTGAATCTTCGAGGCTTATCCTCTTAATCCCAATCTTTAGACACTGAATTGGCAAGAGTTAGATTCTAACAACTTCTTCCTGAGGTCAATCTCTTAATGAGTCTAAGATATCCGCAGGGGGCCAACGTCTAGGAAGTTTTATTTAGGTTTGGGTTGTGTGAGTGAGGAGGAGATTTTTGGGTCAAGGGAGGGTAATGATTTCCCCACCTTATGTTATGTTCGGATTTGCCCTTAAATTTGATTTGTACAAGTTTGCAATATAGGCAAGAATAAACACTTAAAGGAAGTAAATCACCCAAATGTTTGTCCTAAACTATATGCAATGCAATTTGTACACCTTTGTCCAGCGCTCAACAACAGAACAAAAATAGTAATATGGAATTAAAATTGACACATTGCTAAATGCAAATGTCTAAACCATTTTTAAACAATTCCAATTACCGATTTTTGTTATTTTTATTGTAGTATATAGGCAAACAGTATAGAAAACTAGTAGGAGATATGGAAGTTATGCATCAATTCTGGAAACCCTACAAAATTGGAGGCCACTTGGGCTCACTTTGGCCGCGCATGCACTATAAAAGCCGCGTTTGCGCGGCTATAGTAGGCTCAACAATTTCCTACTTTCGAGAGCAGGGAGCTACAGGTTTCTTGCCTGTTTTGTAATACTTAATTCCTATAAATATTTACTTGTACACAAAAATAGAGAAGAAAATATTAACAAAATCGTGAACTAAATCATTCCCATACTCAGCAACAGCACCAAAATTTTGATCGTGGGAAAATCATGCAAAAAAATGTATATTTTTAAATCAGAGTATGTGCTTGTGGTGCCTTGGCTTCCCTCGATAGCAATAGTGGCTATACAGGTGAACTCACAGGGACGGAAGGCAATAGAAGCTTTACCGGTGTGTCACAAAGGTGTTAACGAGTTCTTCTTTGTTTCGAAAGAATTTATAAGGAAAAGAAAAAGAAGCAAGAAGAAGATAGAGAAGCAGAATAAGATAAAAACAAAGATAAAAGCATAATGATGTGATTGAAGTGATTTTGAAAACAAATTCAAAAGGAAATAAAACTCATGGATCACTCACTACTAATTGCTCCCACTAATAACACTAACCTCTTGGATGATAGGTGCCTCACATTGAATCCTTGACAACCATTAGGCTTGACTTCAAGAAGCTTTTCAAAGCATGACCCATAAGATTATTCTTCTCCCTCAACCTTGTTTTCACAAGGCCAACTTGAATTTCAACCCATCAAGATCTATTAGAAGGCAAGCATGAGACGAGAAACAAGTGCACAAATTGTATGAGCCAAAAGTGAGTGATTGAAATACAAACTTGCATTACAAGCAAGCTAGAGCAAACATTATATCATCAACATCATTAGAGGCAAGCATGAAATAAGAAGGTTAGTTGCAAGTTAGCAAGTTGCAAGTTAGAACCTTTCATCATGAGCCATCAATGGCTCTTGCAAGAGCAAGACCTTATATGATGCTATTAGATCATGTGAGCTATCTATCAAGAATTAGTGTGCTAGTAGTGAGATCACCATGGAGAAAACTAGCTAATCATCTAGAAAGAAATTAAAGAAGAAACAATAAAGAGAAAAGAGAAATATTTTCATAAATTGTCACTATCTATTACAAATAACTCTCTTTTCTCATGAATCTCTCTTTAATCTAGTTTTAAATCTATAAAGAAAGAAACATTACAATGGGGAAAAAAAAGAAAATACTAAACTAATCATACTAGCTATTGCTCTCCTCTCTCAATTTCTGGCCTCTTGAAGGGATATATATATAGGCATTGGGGATTCAGGTTTCACTGGATGATTACACGTGTCAAATATCGGGGTTGTTATCCCTGATATTGTCGCACAAACACGGTAAAAGACGTGTTTGCGCGGCTTGATTAGGCCAATGGCCCTGCCATTTGGCCATGTTTGCTCCCAGCTGTGAGAAGCTTCTAGATATATGTATTTTTCATCAATTTGCCATATTGCAGCAGCAGACAAACCTCTCAATTTGGGATCCAACATAGCTTCTAGAAGAACTTTGAATTCGCCTCCAAGAAAGCTTGATTAATTATCCAAAAATGGGTCTATTAAGCTCATAATCTCTATTTTGTGGCTATTTATTAATCTGCAAACAAGAGACCAAAAACTATTTATAAACTGAGTATGAAAATGTGATAATAATATGCAGATTTGATGACTATCAGTTGTCTCACGGAGTCAATTAATCTCGACATGCTGATCCTCCATCTTCTTCCTCAAATCGAAGAGCATCTGGCGGAGTTGCTCGCTGGTGTGCCGGGGTCAGGTTCAGTAGCCAACGCCTCCGCGGCATGGCAGAGGTAGAGTGCGAATCTTCTTTGTCATGGATACGGACGTCGGATGGGTTGGTCTGATGGTCCGCAGGCTCGGGGGGTCGAAGCTTTTCCATTGCCTTTCAAAGTGGCGGGGACAGTAATTAGTCTCTAAAACTGCATATTTCATACCACATCTTCACATTTATTTAATATTAAATTCTGCTAATAATACCTCTCTTGCATGTTTCTAGGTCCATGGCATGAAATGAAGAAGAAGACCCTAAATTACCATTTAAATGGTGATTAAAAGACTACATGAATAGCCATTGACTTTGGAGGGCTGTTTTATCAAAACCGGGGGCCAATTTTCAGAAACCAGGACCTGCAATCAATAGGGGACAGATAGGATAGCGCGCGGCCCGAAGCGCCGCACGCGCGGCTCTAGAAGAGCCACGAAAATGCGGCCTAGGCCGCATTTTCGTGGCCATACGGGCGCGACCACGCCCGTACTTTGGGCCAGGGTTTGTCCCCTGGGCCCCCTTTCTCCTGGTGCCTATATATACCCCCTTGGGGTTCTGTATTGAGGAATATGCAATGTTTTAGGGTAGTTTCTTCTCCTTTTTGTAGTTTAGGGTAGTTTAGGTTAGTGTTCTTCTCCTTGCTCCTTTGTATTTTCTATTTCTTTTAGATCAGAGAGAGTGGTACATGGTGAGGAAGCAAGAGTGCGTGTAATAGAAGGTGACAATTTATGAAAGGTGATCTCTTAACTTATCTTTGTTTTCTTCTCTAACTCCTTTTACATGTTTAGCTAATTTTCTCTCATTGCAACTAACTACTAACCACTTACTTGCTAACTTCTTATATGATAATCCACATGAATCTAATAGCCTCTACTTGGCTTTGCTCTTGCAAGAGCCATTGATGGCTCATGATGATGGATCTAACACTCTAACATCGAAATCTTTAACAAGCTAACGTTACTTTATTTCATGCTTGCTCTTATTAGGTTTTGATAATTTAAGTGTAGCTTGCACTTGTTGGTTGAATTTGGATGTGAAAGTTAACACATGAGCCATGCTTTGTAAAGCTCTTGAATCAAGGACTAGTGATGGCCAATAATATGTAAGGCACTATCACTAAGAGGTTAGCATGTTAGTGGAGTCATTAGTAGTTAGCAGCCATGAGTTTTCTTTATCTTTTTTCATTGTTTTAGAAATATATCAAAAACCACAAATATCTTATCTTCTATGTTTCCCGCTTCTTCGTATTTCGACGTACTCTTCTCTTACCATACTTTGTTTTCTTTTCTTTTGATTCTTTCAAACATTAAAGAACTTTTAACACACATGTGAATCAACCGGTAAAGCTTCTATCGCCTCCCGTTCCTATGGATTCGACTCGTTTTAGCCTCTATGCTATAACGGAAGTATCAAGGAAGCCAAAGCAGACACACTTTAAATCTTGATTTCAAAACATACACTTTTTGTACGCGATTTTTCCCACGATCAAATTTTGGCGCCATTGCCGGGGATGGGAACGGTTTGATTTTACATTTTTGTTAACTTTTCTTCTTTGTTTTTTGGTGTGCAGGTCAAAAATTTTAGCATTGCAGAAGTCCACACTTGCTCTTGTGTGGTTGGGTAAATTCTTGTATAATCTTATTTTCTCCTGCTAGTTTTTATTTATATTACCTGTAGACTGTACTAATTTTAAGAACTAAAATACAGAAATTGAATGGTTTAAAATAGTTTAGACATTTGCATCTACACACGTGTTAATTTTTATTCTAATATACTGTATTTTGTTCTTGTGTTGTTGTGATCTTAACGGAGGTGTACATATTGCATTGCATATACATAGGACAAACACGTGGTGAAAATCACCTAGAGATGGGGTGAATAGGTGATAATGCTAATCAATGCACAATTTGAATTTTATGATGCAACAATCTCACAGAGCAAGTGAATGTAGCAATGAATGTAGAGAGCAAGTAATAAGAGCAATGACAATAGAGCAAGAAATAAGAGCAAGTCAACCAAACACAAACACCGAGAATTGTTATCGAGGTTCGAGCACCCAGCTCTACTTCCCCGCCTTCCCCAGAAGGATTCCAACCACTTCCACTATCACAAAGATGTTACAAATTCACCGAAGTACCCAACTCCACAATCTCAAGTACAAGCAATCTCTGAGTAGTCAAAAGACCACAAACTCTCTCTTGCAAAATTCTCTTCCCTTACAAAGGTCCTTAGAGAACAATGAGTAGGAATGAAGCTCTTGTGTGTAAGGAGAAAAGAAAAAGAAATCAGAGAGTTCTTGAAAACACTTCAGAAAATGAGAGAGAATTTCAGCACAAAAACCAAGAAACAAAGCTCTTTTGAATGCCTTAAACTTTTGAAACTTTTACAAATTTTTCTTGTAATTAATTGGTAAAATGAACCTCTCCCCAAATACACCTATTTATAGGAGAGGGCTAGGGTTTAGAGATAAAATATATTTAAGGCTAATCAGAAAGCATTAAAATCAAAACATGTCATTTAAACACACTTAAGTGAGAAAAAGACAAAAAATAAACCAGCTTAGGAAATAGTCGTTACTGTTCAAACGGCTACCTCGGTCGACCGCTAGTTCAAAAAAATAGCCGTTGCAAGCTGACGGTCGACCGCCCGGTCGACCCAAAAATACAGAGAGCAGAAGTCTGTCAGTCAGGCATGTCTCGGTCGACCGTGAAATGTGCACACTGATATGCACTGCTGCCAGAGCCCCGGTCGACTGGGTCGGCCGACCGGCTTGACCTGACATAGGGTCGGTCGACCCTGGCGGTCGACCGGATCAGGTCAAAAGCCAAAACAAAAACGAAATTTTGAGGAGAAATCTATTTTTAACAAAATAGTTTTGAATAGGGATATATATAATGGATAAAAATGAGTTTGTAGGCTGAAGATTGTATACAAACTATTTTTGTACATATTATAGGAAATATTTTTGGAAACAAGATGTGCGCAAAAACGTGTGTGATAGAGCTTCAAACCTATTCACTATTCTTTAACAAAACTCTAAACTAAAAACAAATCTAATAAATTATCTTGAGCAATCTTGAAGTCTTGAGCCATGCAATGCCTTGCTAGAGCCTTCTCTTCTATGTTCCTTCCTTGATGTGCAAAAAGCCTTCTTTGCTTTATGAACCTAGAATTTCTTGCAATAGCTAAGCAATGGCCTCCAAATATAGTACAAACCTGAAACTTATCTTAACAAACTAATTAGTACCATATAGCTCCTATTTGGTTTGTTATCATCAAAACTCTAAACAAATGGAGAGTGTAACCTTATGGGCCAACAATCTCCCCCTTTTTGATGATAACAAAACAAATAGGCTATAAGCAAAAATATAGAGGAGGAGTAAGCTCCCCCTACACTTATGCTATCATAAAAACAATGTAAGGTGCAAGCAAAAACCATCAAACCAAAAACCATATGATTAAAAATCAAAGTATGCTTGCAAAACACTTAAACTCAAAAGCAAGAAATCATGAAAACTAATTAAACATGTATAAACTCATATAAACTCATATGGAATCAAAACCATATGAACTCATAATCCTATCATAAAAACTCATTCTCCCCCTTTTTGTCATACATCAAAAAGGGTTATGAAAACATTTTTATTCAATAACACAAACATTAAGTTCACCACAAATGAAGGAAAATCTAGCAAAATCAAGTGGTTTAGTGAAAATATCGGCTAGTTGTAAATCTGTAGAAACATAATCAATATCTATATCTCCTTTCTCAAAATGATCTCTAAGAAAGTGATATCTAATCTCAATGTGCTTGGTCTTACTATGTTGATTTGCATTCTTTGTCATATGTATAGTACTAGTATTATCACAAAATATTTTTATATGGTTATAATGCAAATCATAATCAAGGAGAGTATGTTTCATCCAAAGGACTTGTGCACAACAAGCCCCCGCGGCAACATACTCCGCCTCGGCGGTTGAGAGAGCTACGGAATTTTGTTTCCTAGAGGACCATGAAACAAGACAATTACCAAGAAATTGACATGTCCCACTAGTACTCTTTCTATCTACTCTACAACCCGCATAGTCAGCATCCGAATAACTCGTCATTGAGAAATCTCCGGTTTTCGAATACCATAGACCCATTCCAATCGTTCCCTTAATATAACGAATAATGCGTTTTACCGCAATAAGATGAGACTCTTTGGGACACGATTGAAATCTAGCACAAAGACACACACTAAATATGATATCCGGCCTACTTGCCGTCAAATACAAAAGACTACCTATCATGCTTCTATACAATTTAATATCAACATTTTTACCTTGGTCATCCTTATCAAGCTTGGTGGTAGTTGCCATGGGAGTGTTGCGAACCTTTGAGTCTTCAAGTCCAATCCTCTTTACGAGTTCCTTTGCGTATTTGGCTTGACATATGAAGTTCCCATCTTGCAATTGCTTGATTTGGAGTCCAAGAAAGAAATTAAGCTCACCCATTGAAGACATTTCAAACTCACATTGCATAAACTTTTCAAATTCCTTGCATAAAAACTCATTAGTAGAACCAAAAATTATATCATCAACATAAATTTGCACAATTAAAATGTCATTATCAACATGCTTAGTGAATAGTGTTGTATCTACTTTGCCTTTAATAAAATCATTTGAAATGAGAAAACTAGAAAGCCTTTCATACCAAGCTCTTGGAGCTTGTTTCAATCCATACAAAGCTTTATCAAGTTTAAAAATAAAATCGGGATGAACATGATCAACAAAACCGGGAGGTTGAGCAACATAAACTTCTTCATTTATAAAACCATTCAAAAATGCACTTTTCACATCCATTTGAAAAAGTTTAAAATTTTTGAAAGATGCAAAAGCTAGTGTCATCCGTATGGCTTCAAGCCGTGCTACGGGTGCAAAGGTCTCCTCAAAGTCAATTCCCTCAACTTGAGTGTAACCTTGGGCTAACATTTTCGGAATCATCCATCTTATTCCTAAAGATCCACTTAGTACCAATTATTGGTCTATCGTGGGGCCTAGGAACAAGGTGCCAAACTTGGTTGCGCTCAAATTTATTGAGTTCCTCTTGCATGGCTACCAACCAATATGAGTCCGCCTCAGCTTCGAGGATGCTTTTGGGTTCAAAATGAGAAATGAAAGCAAAGTTACCACATAGGTCATGGAGTTTGGAGCGAGTTGTTACCCCTTTAGATGCATCACCTAAGATGAGCTCCTTGGGATGATTTGTGGCATATCTCCAACCTTTAGGAAGCGGTTGAGAGCTTTCCTCTTTATCCTCTTGAACATCACCAATGGATTCTAGCTTTTCTTCTTGAGCGGGTGAGTCCTTCAAGGATAGTCTCTCTATGTTATCACCTAATGGTTCAATCTCTACAACATTCTCAACAAACACATTAGATTCTTCAAACTTAACATGCATGGATTCTTCAATGGTAAGTGAAGATCTATTGAATACTCTATAAGCTTTACTAGTTGTAGAATATCCAACAAAGATTGCTTCATAAGCCTTAGCATCAAATTTACCCAAGTTATCTTTAGTGTTCAAAACAAAACACTTGCATCCAAAAACTTTAAAATATGCAACATTAGGTTTTCTAAAATGATACATTTCAAAAGATGTTTTGGAAGAATTTTTACATAAATAAATACGATTTGATATATAGCATGCGGTGTTTACGGCCTCGGCCCATAGATATTGAGGGAGGTCATACTAACTTATCATTGTCCTAGCCATCTCTTGAAGTGTTCTATTTTTCCTTTCTACAACTCCATTTTGTTGTGGAGTTCTAGGACAAGACATTTCATGCTTAATTCCCTTTTCATCACAATAAGTCGTGAAGAGTTGGTTAACAAACTCACCACCTCTATCACTCCTTATTCTCAAAATCGAAAAACCCTTTTCTTTTTCAACTCTTTTTCGGAAAATCTTAAAATGAGAAAAAGTTTGATCTTTGTGTTCCAAAAAGAAAACCCAAGTAAATCGGGAAAAATCATCAGCTAAAACAAATGCATATCTACTACCATTTAAGCTTTTAGTTTTAGTTGGTCCAAAAAGATCCATATGAATTAATTCTAATGGTCTATTTGACATGATATCCTTGATTGGTTTGAAGGAAGACTTGGTTTGTTTCCCAAGTTGGCACGCACCACAAATGCGGTCTTTCTCAAACTTCAAGCAAGGTATACCCTTCACCAATTTCTTAGAATTAATCCTAGAAAGATGGTCAAAAGATGCATGTCCTAATCTTCTATGCCAAAGCCAAGAGTTCTCATCAAAAGCATTCAAGCATTTAGTAGAACAATCCATATTAAGCATGTCAATGATATAAACATTATTGTCACGGAAACCGGTGAGAATACAATCATTGGTTTTAATATCAAAAATCTTGCAAGAAGAATCATTAAAAACAACTTTAAGTCTACGGTCACAAAGTTGACTAATGCTAAGCAAATTATGTTTCAAACCATCAACAAGAACAACATTTTCTATAATAGGAGATGCACCAATTTGAATGTTACCTATACCGATGATATTCCCCTTGGAGTCATCCCCGAAGGTGACGGAGCCACCTTCCACGTACCTTGATAGGGTTGTAAAGTTATTGATGTCCCACGTCATGTGTCTTGAACAACCACTATCAAGGTACCACCGCTCCCTACGTCTTGGAGCCTTGGTGTGTACCTACATCAAATAATTTAGGACTTGATTTTGGTACCCACATTTTCTTGGGTCCTAAAGAGTTAGTTTCATTAACCCAAACAAGATTATTTGATCTATTTACTTGGTCATAACAAAATTTAGCCAAATGTCCATTCTTACCACAATATGTGCATCTATACACTCTAGCATATTTAAAAGCATAGTGAGTGTGTGATTTGTGAGCATGAGAATTATGAGCATGAAAAGATTTAGCATGATAAGTGTTATGTTTAGTGTGAGCATGAGAAATCTTAACATGTGAATCTTTAGCATGAGAGGTGTGCTTTTTGGAAAATATTTCTTCAAGTTTCTTAGTGTTAAAAGCACAATCTTTTAAAGTCTTTTCAAAATCAATAATTCTAGTTTTTAAAGAAGAAATTTCTTTTTTATCAATCTTAGGGAATTTTGCTTTGCAAGCAACTTTGTAAGCACTAAATTCATTTTGGGTAGAAATGAGATTTGAAGAAATTTCATCTTTTTCTTTAGAAATAATAGCAAGTTGATTTTTAAGAAAAGCAACTTCCTTTTCCAATTTAGAGCATTCAATCTTTTTATTATCATATGTTTCTGAAAGTTCAACAAAGGCATGAACAAGAACTTCTTTACTTAATTCATCATCTTCATCATCAAGAGGTTGAGGGGTTACCTTTGGTGTGTTTGCCATGAAACACATATTCGCTATATCTGCCTCTTCCTCGGACTCGCTTTCCGAATCCCAAGTTGCCTTGTACGCTTTCTTTTCTTCCGGTTTCTTTGGCTTGAAGGAGGAGGTCATCTTCTTCTTGAACTCCGGGCAATCGGCCATGATATGTCCGGGTTTTCGGCAATTGTAGCATATAATTCTTCTCTCCTCTTTGCCTTCAAATTTCCTTCGGAAGTTGAGCTTGTTCCTCCGGTACATTCTCTTCACATTGCAAACAAGTAGTGATAGTTCCTCATCTTCTTCTTCATCTTCTTCATCGTCTTCAAGAGTGGATGAAGACTTGAAGGCTATGGATTTCTTCTTTAGTGGAGCGGCCTCTTCTCTTGCTTTCTTTTCCATCTCATAGGTTTTTAGGTTCCCAATGAGACTAATGAGGTCCATTTCATCCTTGTCGTTCAATTCTTTCAAGGCGGTGGCCTTTATCTCCCATGATGTAGGAAGAGCCCGAATCACTTTCCGCACCTTTTGATCATTGGAAATATCGTCACCTAAAGAAGAAAGAGCATTGGTGATTTTAGTAAACCTTGTAATCATGCAATCAATGGATTCCTCATCAATCATTTTAAAGGATTCATATTGGAACCTTAAGAGATCTATCTTAGCTCTCTTAACTTGTGAAGTCCCCTCGTGTGTGACCAATAAATGTTGCCAAATCTCATAGACGGATTGGCAATGAATTACCCGTGTAAGGTCATCCTCATTCAAGGCGGTTAATATGGAGTTTTGGGCCTTGGAGTTAGCCTCATATTCTCTAAAGATAAAGTCGGTCTATGTGCTTTCATCACTATCGGGTGCAACATAGGGTTTGGTCAAGGATTTAGCTACTAAGCTACCTAAAAATTGCAAAAAGATAGTCATCCTAACCTTCCAAATAGGGAAGCTGAGTCCATCAAATTTAGGAGGGGTTTTGATGTTATCGGCCATGTTTACTAGTGAATGACAAATGGAATGAAAATGTTGATTAGCAAATTTTAAGGATCTCTCTATGGATGTTAAGCCAAAACCTAGAGTCCAAGCTCTGATACCAATTGAAAATCACCTAGAGGGGGTGAATAGGTGATAATGCTAATCAATGCACAATTTGAATTTTATGATGCAACAATCTCACAGAGCAAGTGAATATAGCAATGAATGTAGAGAGCAAGTAATAAGAGCAATGACAATAGAGCAAGAAATAAGAGCAAGTCAACCAAACACAAACACCGAGAATTGTTATCGAGGTTCGAGCACCCAGCTCTACTTCCCCGCCTTCCCCAGAAGGATTCCAACCACTTCCACTATCACAAAGATGTTACAAATTCACCGGAGTACCCAACTCCACAATCTCAAGTACAAGCAATCTCTGAGTAGTCAAAAGACCACAAACTCTCTCTTGCAAAATTCTCTTCCCTTACAAAGGTCCTTAGAGAACAATGAGTAGGAATGAAGCTCTTGTGTGTAAGGAGAAAAGAAAAAGAAATCAGAGAGTTCTTGAAAACACTTCAGAAAATGAGAGAGAATTTTAGCACAAAAACCAAGAAACAAAGCTCTTTTGAATGCCTTAAACTTTTGAAACTTTTGCAAATTTTTCTTGTAATTAATTGGTAAAATGAACCTCTCCCCAAACACCCCTATTTATAGGAGAGGGCTAGGGTTTAGAGATAAAACATATTTAAGGCTAATCAGAAAGTATTAAAACCAAAACATGTAATTTAAACACACTTAAGTGAGAAAAGGACAAAAAATAAACCAGCTTAGGAAATAGCCGTTACTGTTCAAACGGCTACCTTGGTCGACCGGCCCGGTCGACCGCTAGTTCAAAAAAATAGCCGTTGCAGGCTGACGGTAGACCGCCCGGTCGACCCAAAAATACAGAGAGCAGAAGTCTGTCAGTCAGGCATGTCTCGGTCGACCGTCCGGGTCGACCGTGAAACGTGCACACTGATACGCACTGCTACCAGAACCCCGATCGACTGGGTCGGCCGACCGGCATGACCTGACATAGGGTCGGTCGACCCTGGCGGTTGACCGGCTCAGGTCAAAAGCCAAAACAAAAACAGAATTTTGAGGAGAAATCTATTTTTAACAAAATAGTTTTGAATAGGGATATATATAATGGATAAAAATGAGTTTGTAGGCTGAAGATTGTATACAAACTATTTTTGTACATATTATAGGAAATATTTTTGGAAACAAGATGTGCGCAAAAACGTGTGTGATAGAGCTTCAAACCTATTCACTATTCTTTAACAAAACTCTAAACTAAAAACAAATCTAATAAATTATCTTGAGCAATCTTGAAGTCTTGAGCCATGCAATGCCTTGTTAGAGCCTTCTCTTCTATGTTCCTTCCTTGATGTGCAAAAAGCCTTCTTTTCTTTATGAACCTAGAATTTCTTGCAATAGCTAAAGAATGGCCTCCAAATATGGTACAAACCTGATACTTATCTTAACAAACTAATTAGTACGATATAGCTCCTATTTGGTTTGTTATCATCAAAACTCTAAACAAATGGAGAGTGTAACCTTATGGGCCAACACGTGGGTGATTTACTCTCTTTATATGTTCAATTCTTATCTATATTGCACACTTGCATGAATTGAACTTAAGGGCAAAACCCAATACAACATAAGGTGGGGAAGTCATTACCCTCGCTTGGCCCAAAAATTACCTCCCCACTCACACAACCCAAGCCTAATTAAAACTCGCTAGACGTTGGCCTCTAGGGACATCTCGGACTTATTTAAGAGATTGACCTAAGGGAAAAGTTGTTAGAAGTTGACTCTTGTCAAATCGGTGTCTAAGATTAGGGATTGACAGGTGAAACCTCAAAGAACAGTGGTTTGACATAATTAGGCCCGTTGCTCCGGCACGGATACCTCCCGCTGATCTTGCCCCTGCCTGGCCGATTAACTCGTGGTCAGATTCTGACAATGTACCCCCTGTGGACAGTCTAACCAGTTAGGAGTCATCTAGGTCTAAGTCAACCCTAACATAGGCTTGTTTTCTTTTTCTTTTTGTTTGTTTGTTTATTTGTTTTCCTTTTTTTGTATATTGTGAAATGCATTTTAACAACAATAATTCTTTCAATCATAATCTGAATTTATATTTCACCCCGACCTCATATGACTCAGATAACTCCAACCCCGCTATGTATAACATAGACCAACCATATATGCCGAGTTGGGATTATCCGACTCAATATGACCCATATCCTCAATCATATGACTATAATTTTCAAAATGACTTTGACTCTTCATAGAGTTCATGGGGATTCACCTCTCCTGAGTTAAATTTTCAAAATGACAACGACTCAATATAATAATCCATATGAACCTAATAGCCTCTACTTGGCCTTGCTCTTGCAAGAGCCATTGATGGCTCATGATGATGGATCTAACACTTTAACATCAAAATCTCTAATAAGCTAACATTACTTTATTTCATGCTTGCTCTTATTGGGTTTTGATGATTTAAGTGTGCTTGCACTTGTTAGTTGAATTTGGATGTGAAAGTTAACATATGAGCCATGCTTTGTAAAGCTCTTGAACTAAGGACTAGTGATGATTAATGACACATGTGAGGCACTATCACTAAGAGGTTAGCATGTTAGTGGAGTCATTAGTAGTTAGTAGCCATTGGTCTTCTTTATCTTTTTACTTTATTTTAGAAATATATCAAAAACCACAAATATCTTATCTTCTATGTTTCCCACTTCTTCGTATTTTGCCGTACTCTTCTCTTACCATACTTTATTTTCTTTTCTTTTGATTCTTTCAAACATTGAAGAACTTTTAACACACACGTGAATCAACCGATAAAGCTTCTATCGCCTCCCGTCCCTGTGGATTCGACTCGTTTTAGCCTTTATGCTATAATGGAAGTATCAAGGAAGCCAAAGCGCACACACTTTAAATCTTGATTTCAAAACATACACTTTTTGTATGCGGTTTTCCCCCGATCAGATAGCGGCTGTAGCCTAGGTGATGTTTCTCCTTGATGGAGCCATATTAGTAGCGCGAGGTTGTTTTGAGAAAAGGTATTGGATGGGGAGGCTCGAGAGTGTAGACTCAAAGCTCTCAATAAAAGCACCAAATGTTATGGGTAATTTCTTATGAAACTTATCCACGCACTGAAATTATGAAGATGAGTCAAACAAATCTCAGAAAAATCAACATAAACACAAAGACATACGTGGAAAACCTAAAAGGGAAAAACCACAGAGGGGAAGAGAGATTCCATTATAATAATGGTAATTACAATGGTGATTCTCTGGTGTGCTAGGAATTCTAGGCTCAATTGATCATCCCCTATGTTGGGAGGGATTTTCTATTTATATATATAGTGTTGATTGGATAAGGCTGCAGAGTCCAGTTCTGTTTAAACATCTAACTTCTTATTTTAGATGCAGTTTAGAGCTGAACATCCTGATTTGAAATGGTAGTGTGAGAGTTCATGTTTATCTGATAGTCTGCGTCCAGTTGTTGATGTAGTTGAACTATTCTCGAGCTGTAACTATCAAGTTCGAATGAAGATTTGGCTTAGAGATAGTGATTTCTCATAACTGCTTTTATCTTTTCCTTCTAACTATCTGATTCGCTTTGAGTTTGAATTGACCGAAGAATCCTGACAGGAGTTCTGAAAGTGGCCACGTATCGCGCGCCTGTTTGATGCAAATGAACACATGATGTGATCTCGAGCGGGTCAAAAACTGACCACTACAAGAATGCAAAAGATCAATCTTAGCCCTCTTACCCTCTTTACTTGAAAGGTTCACCCATGGGTCTCAACAAGATTACATCAAATATCATATGGGGATTTATAAATAATAACTCTAGAAGTATTAACATTATTAAGAGCTTGTAACAATGCATAATGGGTAATGTCAAACCATGTATCCTCATCACCCTCGGGAATGACAAAGGTTTGGTGATGGCCTTTGCTACATGGCTTCCAAGGGATATAAGAAAATGATCATTTTAACTTTCAAAATGAAAAGTTAAGCCCATCAAACTTGGGTAGGATCTTAACATTATCAGGCAGGAGAGCGAATATTTGAAGGAGATAATGTGATTAGCAAATAATAATCTCTCTAAGAAGGTTAAGCCTAAAAAATAAGAGTACCAAGCTCTGATAACAAATGAAATCACATAAAGGGGGTGAATAGGTGATATGCAAATCTAATGCGAAAAATACAGTAATTAAAAATTACAACTACTCGGCAAATCAAAACCATGAAGTGAAGCTGGATACGCCGTGAAGACCTCTGAACTTCTCCTTAATATTCTTTTAAATAAGAGTTGAGGTGCACAATTGCATTCGTGATTGAATAAATATAACTAGTAAAACAATAGCAATAATAATAGAGCAACAAGTATCAAGTGAACAAATATGAGCAATTGTAAGAGTGAGTAAGAGATAGAGAGAAGCAATCACAAACATGAGAGATTTGTTTCGAGGTTTGAGCAACTTTCTCTATATCCCCGCCTTCACCGCAATGAAAAATTTCTACTATCTCCACTTGAACTTGACTACAAATGATCCCACAAGACACGGAGCCTCAACTCCAACTTTCAATCCTCTGCCCAAGAGGAACTCTGAAAGAAAATAAAGATCATAACACTTGATGACCTCAAGATTACAAACTCTCCTAAGTACAACTTCCTATAGTATAGAGTGTAGATTTGTATCTCAAGAAGTTTGAGAGAGAAAACCAGTAAAAAGTTTGAAATTAAAAGCTGTTAACTTTGCACAAAAGATTGGAAACTGAAAGCTCTTGTGTAAACTTAAAAACTAGAATTTTTCTAGAATTTTTAAAACAATTTCTTTGTCAAAAACATTCAGAAAACTCGCTATAATGACCCCTATTTATAGAAAGAGGGAAATTTTCATTAGAGAGTAAACCAAGCAATTAAAAGATTGATTATGACTTAAAAAAGCAAAATATATCCATTTGGGGATAAACAAAAATTCAAAAACCAGAAATAGCCGTTTTAAAAGGCTATATATCGTTTCTGCTCCTTGGACGTTAACCGGGTGGTCGACCGGCTAGGCAAACAAAAGTTAACCATTGCGCTCGATCGACCGGGCGATCAATCATTCAGAACACACTTTTGAGCTCAAAGCTCATAAATGTATAAACGGTCGACCGATTGACAGCCAGTTCAGTGAGCTTCAGCTAATGGTTGACCCTTTGGTCGACCGGTCCCAGTTCACATGCACAGGTACCGTCTGTGCACGTTCGGTCAATCAACCATAATATTTTTAATTTTGAAAAATACTTGTAAATCTTTTGATCCTTATATATATATATATATATATATATATATATATATATATATATATATATATATATATATAGAGAGAGAGAGAGAGAGAGAGAGAGAGAGACAGATAAAAATTTAGTTTAGATATATTGTCTATCAAAAGTCAAACTATAAAAACTAATTTTTTCAAAAACTTGTTTAGTGTGTGTGAAATTCTTCAACATCCAATCTTTGCACTGAGAGTGGGTGGTCGACCAGCTTCAGCCTAAAACCACAACATTTTTAATTTTGAAAAATACTTGTAAATCTTGTAATACATCTATATATATATATATATAATATATATATATATATATATATATATATATATATATATATATATATATATATAATTTGGTTGAAGATATATGTTTATGAAAAGTCAAGCTATAAAAACTAATTTTTTGAAAACTTTTTGAGTGTGTGAGAAATTCATGAACATCCAATTTAATACTCTAAACTTAAATATTCTAAATTCTTACAAACAAAAGTTTACACTATCTTCAAGTCTTTTTCAAGTGAGCTTCTTCAAAATTCAAGTTTTGACTTTCTGAGCTTGAGTCCCATGCTTGAATCAACTTGAGTGTCTTAATACCTTCTTTTGAGAAACGAGTGAAGCTAAACACCTAACTCTTGAAATCTGTACAGTTAGAACACTTGAACTTGATTAGTAATACTTAACCACATGAGTTCTAGAATCATCAAAACACAAGGTGATGTATCCTTGGGCCAACATTATGGACAGTGACAGATTTTCTGGCTTGCAATCCTACCAGCCAGCACTAATAATCACATCCATTATAACAAATTTGGCACGTGAAGATCGTACAGTTATAGTAGCCATACAATTTCACCTCCACAACTGACATCCTTGTCAGGTATATATGATCATTCTTCTCCTAAGTTGAGGGGATCGCTTTTCCAAGTCTCAGAGCATACACACACACACTCATAGAGACACTCTAGCTGTTTTTCTCTACACGGTTTATTCCTTCCATCACACTGGTAATTTTTCTCTGCCGGTCCTTCCTACCATTCCCACTGATTCTCACGCTGGAGGGTCTGATTGGTCATCAATAATGCATATTTTTATTCATATTTTCATACTTATTTTTTATAAAATATTACTATTTAATTACTTTATTATTTAGTAATGTGACGGCCTCTATAATCCAAGAGAAAGCCAAAAAGCCCACAATTATTATGAAAATAATGATTAATGGGGAAGATAAAGGAAGCTTCTATTCTATTCTATTTGAATTTGGGTTTTAAATTAATTTAATTTAAATCTAGATGAAGAGAAGGATAGAACAAGATAAATCCTCATTCCAGTTGAAGATAGATGTAGACTCCTATTTAAAGTTCGGCTGCTTGGACTACAACTCCTAGAAAATGAAGGGGATAAAGTTTAACCTATTTGGAGATAAGGAAGAGAATTCAAGCTAAATTCGGATTTGGAAATAACTTGCTTTTCAAGTTATCTAGAGACAGAGGATATCATCAAATTCAGAGTTCAAATTCAAGATCCAAGAATATATCTACAAACAGACGTACCAAAACGCGACATTTATCTCTTCTACTTTACTACGGAAACGCGGCAAAAACCGCGTTATCGCGGCCATCTAGTGGTTGGTTGCGTGGAGATTGTAGGGCAGTGTTCATATGGGACTCTACTTCCTAAATCTTCTATAAATACCCATGAAGAGCAACAGAGCAGAGGCATCTCAGAGCAGAGATCACATCTAGGGTTTAATTTTAGTTTAGATTCTGAATTTTCATGTAATTTTAGTCTTTGTACAAGGTGGAAGACGACCATTGTAATTGAATTTTGACAATTAATAAACTGGTTCTACCTTTCTCATTTCTTTGTTTGTTTTTAAATTTGCTTTTTCTTTATTTATTTATTTCTTGCTTTCTTTTACTTGCTTTGTTTACCATGATGTTTAGGTGGATTTTTTTCGCATGGCTTGCTAAGATATCACCACAATCACATCTAATGTCTAGTAGATAACTGGATCAGATCATGTCTAGTAGATAATCGGATCAGATCATACGCATGCCTACTCCAATCCTTATTCTTGAAGACTCATGAGGATAAGCAACTAGGTTAAATACCTTTTAATTGTTAATCTTAATCTATATTTGAAAATGATCTTGATATTTTAATGTTCAACTTTAATAAGTGCTAGGGTTAAAGATTTGCTTGTACTTTCTAATGACCTTTCTTACTTTATACTTGATCGACAATCTTGATATTGTTATATTACATCTTGGTTAGTGCTATTTCAACCCATACCCTAGTTTCTGTCCTATGTATCTTACTTGATCGTGTAGTAAAATATCATGTTTAGGATGTGAAGTGAAGTAATTATCTATCTAGCGTTAGCATGTATGGTGGTCGATTATTAGTGAGCTATGAACTTTTCTTTTAGGTTAACACTTTCTCCCAATACAATCCATCTTTTCTCTTTCTAAGTTCGAGCAATAGAGAAGATCATAAGAAGGTAACAGTGCTGAAAAGCTTCTATCGCATCTCTCCCTGAGGTTCGACCCACTTTAGCCCTAGCTACCGTGGTTAAGTTGAGGAAGACAGAGACACTTTGATCCAGATAACTTCACTCTACCCCCTTACTTAATCTCTATTTTTCCCTAATCAAAATTTTGGCGCTATTGCCGGGGAGGGAACGTTACACGTCTTTTCTATAATTGTCTCCTCTGTTTTTTTTGTGTTCAAGTGAAGATTACAGGACTTTGGAACCTACAGGACATTACTAGAAGTGTTATGACTCTGCCCTAGAAGACAAAGCACCTGGCCCCACTCAAAAATCGTGCAAACGTGACAATAGCCGCGTTTTCGTGAAAATCCAGAAGAACCAGCCACCCTGCTTCATTGCAAAGTGAGTGCCTTGGATAGGTAAGTGTTCTGCATCTGTTATGTTTCTTGTTTAAACTTATCTACACACTATTCTATTAATAACAGTAACTCTTGATTGAAATTTAAAACCGGATAGACATGCATCTAGACAATCGTCTATTTTTACATAAAATTTTCAATTACTGTCGAAGAGTGCTGGAGTTCGAAGTAAGTCTGCATAGCATCTAGGTTAGAAAATACTTGTAGTGATTTAATTGCTTTGAGTGATACTATTCTATTGTTTTGCGTACATCACGCGAAAACGATTAAGGGTAAATCTAATAAAAAAGATAAGGTGGGAAAGTCATTACCCTCCCTTGGTCCACAAACCATCTCTTCACTCTCAACCTAAGCCTAAATTTAAAATTTGAATAGACGTTGGCCTTAAGGACTTCTCGGACTCACTAGAAGATTGACCTGAGAAGAAAGTTGTTCAAAATTAACTCTTGTCAAATCGGTGAATAAGTAGGTGATTGAGATGCGAAACTTGAAGGTTGGTGGTTTGACATAATTAGGTCCGTCTTTGACGGATGCCTCCCACCAATGTTGAAACCTACCGGCCGATTAACTCATGGTCCGATTCGGCAATATACCCCTACAGATAATCTAAATTTAGGAGTGATTAGTCTTTAATTTTGCATAGTTTTCATCACATTCTCATATTTATTTCATGTAAAATTTTGCTAATAAAACCTTACTTGCTTGATCCTAGGTCCATGGTGTGTAAATGAAGAAGAAGACCTAAATCACCATTTAAATTGGTGATTAAAAGCCTACCAAGTAGCCATTGACTTTAGAGTGAAGATTTTGTCAGCCCAGGGCATCAAATTGCAAATCCAGAAGATCAAGGTGTCAGAAGACAGACTGGGCGACGCGCTGCCCGAAGCCAGGCGCGCGCCGCCCTGGCAGGGCCGCGAAAACGCGGCCCTGGCCCCGTTTTCGCGGCCCTTTGGACGCGCGCGCCTGCGCTTCAGGCCACGAGTCACCCACGTGGCCCCCTTTCCCCTGGTGCCTATAAATACCCCCCCAGGGGTCTTCAGTTGAAGCCAGATCCAGAGAATAGAGTTGTATTTTCGTGTTTTGTTGCTAGGAATTGTAGTTGCTTAGTTTGCTTCTTCTAGTTTTAGTTTTAGCCATTAGAGTGAAAGAGAGAGTGTGTGTGTAAGTGTTGTATTTGAAGGGTGACAAGCTAATACTAGTACTACTTCTCTTCCTTCTTTCAATTTACTTGTGCTTTCATTTTCTTTTACTTCCTTGTTATAGTGTAAACTCATTTCTCTTTACTTCTTTCTTTTGTTGTTTCTTGTTGTAGTGTAACTCCCTTCCTCTTAACTTCTTTTCCTTTGTTGTTTCTTTTACTTTTATGGCTAACTAACTTTTCCTTAGCATGACTAACTGACTACTAACCCACTAATTTCTAACACTTGATTGATAACCCAAATGAGTCAATAGTGTCAAACAAGCCTTGTGCGAATAAGAGCTATGGCATCTTAAGACGAGGGTTCTAACTCTAATTTACCTACAAGTATTTACTTTCTTATACTTCATGCTTAATGAGTTTTTGATGATCTATGGGTTGTGTACTTTACTTGTTATTGTAAGTTAGAGACTTTTCCCTTTAACTTTACCGATACCAATAGTGCACTCGAGTCTTCTCTTATTCTCGCCTTCTATCGGATCTTGATAAGGGAATGTCTGAGTTTTTGCCGTGTAAAGCTAAGTTTTAGGATGAACTTTCACTCGATTTCCACGTGAATAGTTCCAATGCACAAGGTTATGTTCGCCTATGATCCATCGTGAGGCTATCTTCAAAAAGTTAGAAATTAGTGGGAGCACTTAGTACAAAGTTAGCCATGCATTTTTACAACTAAGAAAAAAAATTCACATTTACAAACCACCAAAACATTTTCCAACAATTCTAAAAAACAACTTGTTTTTACTTTTCAATTTTTTATTTGGAAACAAGAACTTTCTTTCTTCTTGAACTTTGAAGCCGCATCAAGCTTCCATCGCTCTCCCTCCTTGTGGATATGACCCTTACAGCCACTTCGCTACTACGAAAGAATCGCAAAAGCAGTAACATCAACCCACACTTTCTTCTCTTATTTTAGTGCTTGATTTTTGCTGATCAAAATTTGGCGCCATTGCCGGAGAGGGAACGGCTTTATTGTTCACTACTAAAGATTGTTCTTTTTGTGTGTAGGAGAAGTACCAAGGAGCTCACTATCACGGGAAGCGAAAGAGGTGGCCAAGGACATTGCGCGAGGATTCATTTGCCCTCAGAAAAATTCGTGTAAAAGTGAGTTCTTCCGATTGAAGTACTAACAAACTCGTTTGCAGGTTTGCCGAAAGCCGCTAAAAAAATTGCTTTCTAAATTTTTAGTTTCCTTGGATGCTTCACCTTTATGCATGTATAATAAACTCAACAGAAATTCACTTTCGCTTAATTAAAATTTGGATTAGACTTTTGCATTTAGGGCACGTGTCTATTTCAATTCATTTCAATTTCTATTGAAGAGTGTTGGAGAAAAGGTACGTGTGCATTCATATAGAATAGGACCAATATTTTGAAGTGATTTACCGCTTTGAATGTTAACTTGTTGTGAATAAACTGCACACTTGCACAATTGACATTAAGGGCAAATCCCAATTAAACAAGATAAGGTGGGAATTTCATCACCCTTCCTTAGCCCAAAAATCATCTCCAAGTGCACTCACAGTTTCCCAAGTCTTAACTAAAAATCAATAGACGTTGGTCCTAGGGACATCTCGGACTCACTAAGAGATTAACTGAGGTTGAAAATTGCAAGAACTATACTCCTGAAAAATCGGTGTCTAAGAAAAGTGGATTGAGAGATAAAGCCTCGAAAGCTCCGTGGTTTGGCGTAATTAGGCCCGTGGCTCCGCCCGGATACCTCCCTCGAGATTTGCCCTTTCCTGGCCGATTAGCTTGTAGTCGAGTTCCTGCAACAACCTTCCCCGGAGACTCGACCAGTTAGGAGTCGTCTAGGTCCAGGTACCTTAGACTAAGGCTTGTGGTTATTTTTCTTTCTTTTGTTTGTTTTTTGTTCTTTTTCGATTGTTTGTTGTCTTTACGTTATTTGTGGTGTGCTGCATGCAAGAGTGGGAGAGAGATCCATCAACTTCCAGATTAACAAGAAACACTTCTCTACCCTTGCATTCAGAACCGGTGATGGCGTCACTTCAGGATAGATTTTACCCGATCAGAACTTCACTTCCATCTTGCATAAAACTTCCTGAAGCAAACGGAAATAACTTCGAGTTAAAACCTCAATTCATTAACACTCTTCCCAAATTTCAAGGTTTAGAATCAGAGGACGCATACTTCTTAGTTAGGGAATTTGAAGAAGTGTGCCTCATGATGCGTATACCCCAGCTAGGAGACGATGCCGTTAGGTTACGTTTCATCCCTTTTTCCCTAAAGGACCTAGTGAAGAAATGGTTGTACAGTTTGGCAGCAGATTCAGTCACGACAGGGGATGATTTCGTCAAGGCTTTCTTGAAGAAATTTTACCCAATTCACAAAACTGCCCTCATTAGGAAGAACATCATGCAGTTTAGGCAAGAACCGAGCGAACCATTTTGGAGATACTTTGAGCGATTCAAATATCTCCTAGCTCAGTGCCCTCATCATGGCGTGGAGAAATGGCGTCAGTGCCAGATTCTCTACGATGGTCTAGACTATCAGACGAAAACCCTTTTAGAAACCATGTGTCAGGGAGGGTTCTTGTAGAAGTATGAGAATCAGGGTTGGGATTTATTTAAGGATTTAGCTGAGAAAACCCTGCAATGGGAGCCAGCCTCGGAGAAACATAGGAATTCACAATCTATAACTTCAAGAGGAGGGCTCCTATCTCTAGAATCATCCATAGCTGCCGAGGCTAAGATTGCTACCCTAATGAGAAGGATAGAGGCTCTGAAAATAAAAGATCCTGTCAATGTCAACTAGATCAACCCACCACCAATTCACAATCCGGGTTGTTCATACTGTCAGGCACCAAACCATGTCTTTGAAGAGTGCCCCATTTTTCATACCCAGCAAGTGCCACCGGAACACCTGAATGCGGCTTACTCACGGTCGCCTAACAACCCCTACTCACAAACATACAATCCGGGTTGGAGGAATCACACTAATTTCTCCTGGGCCCCAAATAATCCTCCTAGGCCTAATTTCTCCAACAATTTTCACCATCCTACTCCTCCACCACCTTTTCCCAGTCAAGCCCCATCTTCCTTCTTCAAAAGCTCTCCAATGGAAAAGAAAATCAGTAAATTGGAGGAGAGCATAGAGGCTTTCATGAAGCCCCAAACCGCTTTTATGCAAAATCAGGGACAAACTCTGATCAATCATTCACAGGCCATATCGAGATTGGAAATGTAGATGAGCCAATTAGCTAGCTCCCTAAGTGAAAAATCAAAAGGTACTTTGCCTAGTCAGCCGCTAGTTAACCCAACCTCCAATCAAGCATATGAAATTCAGGATCCATCGATTAACCAGTGCAATGCTGTTCAAACACTGTGATCTGGAAAGAAGGTAGACAACCAGGTCTACCAACAGAAAAGTCCTGTCCATCCTGATCCCACTCCAGCCTTCACCTCTGCTAGTTCCTCCCAATCCGCTCCACAAACATCTGACGAGGACAAAGCTGCTGAACAAGTTCATAAGCTTGTAGCACCCTTTCCCAATAGGCTTAGGAACAACAATAAGAATATGCACATGGAGAAAATGCTAGAGATGTTCAACCAGGTCAAATTGAATGTTTCACTTCTTGACGCTATCCAACAAGTCCCGGCTTATGCTAAATTTCTTAAGGATATGTGTACGAAGAAAAGAAAGACCAATGTGCCCAAGAAAGTGTTCTTGGCAACCAATATAAGCAAAATTCTGTCTGGTCCCATTCCGGTGAAATACAAGGATCCCGGATGTCCCACCGTTTCCTGCACCATAGGACAGACCGAAATCAGTAGAGCACTTCTTGACCTGCGAGCAAGTATCAACTTGCTACCTCTCTCAGTATACCATCAACTTGGGTTGGGCGAGCTAAGCCCAACTCGAGTCACCATTCAGCTAGCTGACCGATCTGTGAAGATTCTGATTGAGGCTAAACCTGCACACAAAATACGGAATTATAGAACTTAAGAAAGAAGATGTGCAAGTTCTCAATTCTTCCGCTATAGCAAGTGGCTATGCGGGTCGTGATCCACAAGGAGGGTTTGCGATAGAAGCGTTTACAGTTTTATTGAAATCGTTATAAAAATAAGCGAAAGTTCTTCTCTGTTTTAAAGTTATAAAAATGAAAAAGAAAGTTATAGTTAAAGTTAAGAAGAAAGTGAAAGATGAAGAAGGTGGAAAAATCAGAAAACAATAAAAGCGACAATATACAAATGGAGTGAGTGGAGAAGAAAGAGTTGGAAGAGGTGATGATTTAATTTACAGAAATGAAAGAAAGGAAAGAAAAGGAAGGAATACTTACCTAGGTTAAGTGATGACTTACCTGGAAACCGTTGCATGTTCTACCTTTGCTTCGGAGGCATTCAACGCATAGATCATAAGCTCGAGCTCAGTCCCCGTGCACATTATATCGTCAAGCATATCAAGAACGAAGTGATGCGGAGCTTAGAAGAGGAGAACGTCTTCATGAACTATCGCTGGCTCTCACGTAGCTTTGTTATACTTGCTTTGGAATTCACTTGTAAACTCAACAAATACAACCAAGGTAAAGTAGAAGAGGAAGAGGAAAGCAAAACAAAAGGAAAGTAAAGATACGAACATAAATAAAAGTTTACCTTTATTGCTTGAAACAATGAAAGAAAGGAGGAGGGTACATCGGTGTCACTCTCAACATATGCCTCTCTCTCTTACTTACATGAATCATCATCTAACCTAAGCTACATACAAGTTACATAAAAAGAAATGAAAAACCTAAACTACAAAATGAAAAACTAGTCTAAAATCCTATCTCTGCGTTCGCCTCCAATTCAGCACAGAGAATGCCCTTTTATAGGCTAAAAACCCAACAACCAGGATCCCGGGGAGATCGGGGAGCAAACGCTCCCCCTAACTCCCCAACAAAGCCGCAGAAACGCGGCTTGGGCCGCGTTTTGCGGCCAGGGTGTGGCCAGATGGCCACACCCTGTTGGTGGGTTTCTCTGGGAGTTTCTTCTGCCTTTATCTTCAGTTTGTTTCTTCGTTTGGGTCCAGGATTCTGACGAAATGGCCTTGGATTCTTGGCTTAAACCGATCGATCCTGAGAGGATTCTTCTCAATCGGTTTCAACCTCTTAATTTTGCCCTAATTTAGTGAGTGCGAATTAATTCTGATTTAATTAAGAATTTTGGTGGGCTTTGGGCTCATTTCTCTTCAACTCCTTAAAGATTGGGCCTGCAAATAAATCAAACAATTAATTAAGACAATGCAGGCTTTTATTCTATAATAAGTATGGACATATGATATTAAATATGCAATATTAGCGACCAATCACACCCCATACTTATCTTTTACTCGTCCTCGAGCAAAACAACTAAACTATACTAAGGATTATTAGACCACTTTCGCAGGTCGCGCGATTGCACTGAGCATGTGCAACAAGCCGTTAAACCTCTAGGTTACCCCTAGAGGACGAGTTTTGTCTGGTGAGGGTTTTCAGTGGATTGCACCCACAAAATTCATAAAGAAAGAGAAATAAAGAGTTAGTATTTTCGAAAAGCATTTTGAAAGAGAAAAATATTTGAAATATGATTGTAAGATCTAAGCAATCTATAAGTTATAGGAAAATCGAATTTTTCATTCCTAAACTTAGTCTCTATTCAAAAATTTGTTATCAATTTAAGTAAGGAGTCAAATTGTGCTTCTCATCTAATCTATTACTTTACCCTAAGTCATATGCACTTGTGACTGTGAAAATTTTGACTAAGGGTTCATTAACTCTAACTCTTATGCTTTATTTATTTATATATACTTTTTTTTTTGGTGGTATTATTCCTTAGTTCTATTAGGCTTTCTAATCTGCCCATGTTACGAGCCTTTAATCGATGACTCTCAAACCAGACGGTCTTAGGGCACCGGGTGAGAAAACACCCCAAAGGACTTAAGGACTCGAGCAAACAAGGCCACAAAACTAACGATTTTATTATATGAACCTCTTTTAGGCGTGAATACTTATGCTTTATTAGGCACAAATACCCAGCTTAATTAGAGGATTTTTTTTTCAAACTTATCTATCATCTTTCGCATAAATACTAAGGCTTGCTTAGGCCAAAGCACCTAGCTAGTCAATAATTAGATTTGTTTGTATATATATATATATATTTTATAACTTATCTAATCATCTTTTGCATAAATACTAAGGCTTGCTTAGGCCAAAGCACCTAGCTAATCAATAATTAGACTTGTTTTTTTTTATAAGGCATAAGAATCTTTATTTTTGAACCCTAAGTGTGTAAGTGTATGAAGTGTGCATATTTCATCAAGGTAAAGATCAAGACCAAATTACTTTGACAAATTATCTTCCTAACTCTAAAAATCAAACAAATAATCTTATTTTGACCAAGTATAAGAAATCCTAATTTGAATTTTCCTATTCCTTAAAATTAACTTAATTTCTTATAAAAATAAGTCAAAATATTGTTTCTATTTTTCAAAAAGTTTTTAAAAGTAAAGAAAAATGTTAATTTTTTTATTTTAAAGAAAAAGAAAAGTTATGTTAGACCCTCCCCCACACCTATCTCATGCATTGTCCTCAATGTATGAATTAATGCATAGATGCATGAAAAAGAAGAAAGGGAAGGAAAATGGTTACCTTAAGGTGGTGGTTCCGGTGGTGGTCTGATTGGTCCACGAAACGCGGCCCAATCAACTTTTCTTGGGGCTGGAGGAACCCACCAGAAATATCTTTAATATAACCCATTAAAAAGATAAATCCATGAAGAATTTTTATTAAAAATTTAACCCCATCTAATTTTCAAATTCCATAACTAATTTCGGAGTCAAATTTGTCAACCACCTCGTCCCAGAAATGAGTGTGAAATGATAGAATGTTTGACTTAGATTCAGGAAGTACGGGAACTAACACCGACTCAGGAAGGTGACTTAAGTCAAGTAAAGGTTCAGGAGTCAAAATAGGTTCAGGAATTGGGTCCAAGTCAAGAAGTTGAAACTCAAGTCCACATGTATTTTCCAACAATGGAATGTGACCTAATATGGGTGATTCAAGTTCAGGAATGATAGGTGAGGGAATCAAAACTGACTCTACCATATTACTCAAGTTTGGTAACAAAACAGAAGTCAATATTGATTCAGAAAGTTGAACTGGATCACAGATTTGATAATCTAGGTCACATATTTCATTGAGTTCAATATCATAAAAATGAGAACTTGCCAATTTGTCAATAGGATCTTCAAAAGTATATAATTAGTCAAGTTCAATATGATCCTCACAGATGGGTGATTCAATTTCATTATGAATTGGTACAAGATCCAATGTTGACTCCGGGAAAAGATTGAAGTCAGGTGAAGATACCGAAGTCATTATTGAATCAGGAAGAAGAATTGAATCACTAAGTTGGGGTTCAAGATCATATTCATTCTCAAGTTCTATTTCAGGAAAGGAATAACTCGCCAAACTGTCAATATCTTTTTCAAAATTTGGAGTTTGGGCAAGGTTAAATGGTTGTTCTGAAATAGAATCTTGATTTCCAAAACAACATGACTCTTCGGCTCTAACAGATTGGTAAGTGACATCAGAACGGTGGGAACGTAGAGATTCGACCATCATATCTATGTCACTATTACGAGCATTTTGAGCCTGAGTCATGGATTCAAGCATCTCTTCATAGGTGATATGTTCATTGTTTTGATGAAAAGATGAAGAATTGTCTTGGAAGTGGTAGTGAAATTGTGAGTCCATCAGATTTTGGGATTTGTGTTTGGACTCACGCATACTCATTTCCAAAATTGATGGTTTCCTATTTTGGACGGGTGGAACTGAGTATGAATCTTAAAAATTGTGGACTAGGTGGAGAAGGAGGACAAGGTGGTTGAAAATTATGCTCGGGGGAGGTGAATCCCCACTGACTCGGTGAAGAGTTGAAATCATTATGGAAATTATAGTTATTAGATTGGGGGTATGGGTTATATTGATTCGGATAAGACCAATCCGGCACACTAGGTTGGTCAAAGTTATGATATGCCGGGTTGGTAATATCCGAAAATGAAGTCGGTGTGTAATATGGATTATTATTGTAGTTGAAAAAATTATTATTATAGTCCATATCACACAATAGAATACAAACAAAAAACAAACAAATAAGCAAACAAATAAAAGAGAAAAAAATTCTAACTAGGTTAAGGTAGACCTATGACCTAGACACTCCTAACTGGTTAGAACTTCCACGGGAGGTTTAATGTAGACTCTGACCACAAGCTAATCAGCCAGGTCAGGGCAACGTTGGTGGGAGGTTTTCCGTCAAAAGACGTTCCTTAATTAAATAACCACCAACCTTCGGGCTTTCGGCCCTTAATCCCTTTCCTAGACACTGATTTGGCAAGAGTCAAGTTCCAACACCTTTCCCCCTTAGGATAATCTCCTAATTGAGTCCGAGATGTCCCTAGGGCCAACGTCTACTCATTTTAAGTTAGGCTTGGGTTAGTAAGTGCTTGGATTCTGATTTTTGGGCTAAGGAAGGGTGATTAAATCCCCTCCTTATCTTGTTATTGGGTTAGTGCCCTTAAAATCAATTAGGGCAAGTGTACAAGATATGTAAGATTCACTCAAAGCGATATAAATCAACCAAGAAGTGAGTCTTATGCTAAATGCAATGCATACGTACCTTTCTCCAGCACTCTTCAACAGTAAAAATAAATGAATTGAAAAAAACGCGTGCCTAAAATGCAAACGTCTAATCAATTTTTAACTTTTGCAACAAACGTTTTACTGTTGATTATTTAGCAGGCTTATGTGATGGCATATAGGAAATAAAGAATTGCAGAGAACTATAATTTGCAAAGTAAGCAGCCCTGCAAAAACCTGTTAGTAGTCAACTCGTCCTTGCCGCGGATCCGCGACTTTTGCAGTGGAAACGCGGCAATTCAGAGGGCCCTTGGTCTCTGCTTTCTAGAGCAGAGGCCCAAGGCCACTTGTATGTCACTGCAATATTAATTTCCTGCTTTGATTGCCCTGTAACCTGCAACAGAGAAGAAAATTCGTTTAGTTCTTATCCGGGTCGGGGATTGTCTTGGGCTATGAGATTTTGAGAAGAGGCATAGAACTGGATAAGGCTAAAGTAGAAGTGATTGCTAAGCTTCCACCACCCAAAAGCATTAAGGATATTAGATCCTTTTTAGGGCATGTTGGGTACTACCGACGGTTCATTAAGGACTTTAGCAAAATTGCGAGGCCCTTAACCAACCTGCTCGCCAAGGACGTGCCCTTTGATTTCATCGATGAATGTTTCAAGTCATGGGGGAAGCTTAAGCAAGAACTTATTTCTGCGATTTATTTCTGCTCCTAATTGGGCCAAACCGTTTGAAATCATGTGTGATGCATCTGATTTTGCTATTGGCGCTGTTCTAGGACAGCGCATCGATAATAGGCAGCACGTGATTTACTATTCGAGTAGGACCTTGAATGACGCCCAACAGAATTATACAACGACTGAGAAGGAATTCTTGGCCGTTGTATTTGCGTTAGAAATGTTCCGGCCCTACTTGTTAGGTTTAAAGAAGGCGATTTTTACGGATCACTCGGCTCTGAAATACCTCATAACCAAGAAGGAAGCAAAAGTCCGACTGATTCGGTGGATCCTTTTGCTTTAAGTATTTGACTTAGAAATCTGGGATAAACGAGGTATAGAAAATGTGGTCGCTGATCATCTCTCACGAATTCCGAATGCACCAATCATCCAAGCTCCGACCAACAAGGATTTCCCAGACGATCACATCCTAGCCATTCTTAAGGAACCCTGGTATGCGGACATTGTTAATTACCTGGCCGCGGGACAATTACCCGCTGACTGGACAAAGCAAGACCAATACCGCTTCTTTGCCCAAGTACGGTACTTCTTCTGGGAAGAATCGTATCTTTTTAAGTATTGTCCCGACCAAATTATTAGACGATGTATACCAGAGGAGGAACAGAGGAGTGTGCTTAGCTTTTGCCGTTACCTTGCATACGGAGGACACTTCGGTCCCCGCAAGACTGCAGAAAAGGTTCTACAAAGTGGGTTCTACTGGCCCACTTTGTTCAAAGACTCATATCATTTTTGCAAGTCATGCGCAAATTGTCAGAAAATTAGAAAATTTCAAGAAGAGACATGATGCCCCTGAACCCGATCCTTGAAGTTGAAATTTTGATGTTTGGGGTATCGATTTCATGGGGCCATTCCCCAATTCCTTCGGCAACCAGTTCATTTTGGTTGCTGTAGATTATGTCTCTTAGTGGGTAGAAGATGTGCCAACTAAGACGAATGACAACAAAGTGGTTGTTAAATTTCTCAAAGAAAACATCTTCTCCCGATTTAGCACCCCTAGAGCGATAATTAGTGATAATGGATCGCGTTTCTACAACAGAGTTTTTGAAGCTCTGATGCGAAAATATTCTATCAATCACAAGTTATCTACTCCGTATCATCCCCAGACAAATGGGCAGGTCGAAGTCACCAACCGACAGATCAAGCTCATTCTGGAAAAGACTGTCGGACAAAACCGAAAGGATTGATCGGTTAAGCTCAATGATGCATTGTGGGCTTACCGTACTGCTTTTAAGACAGTTCTGGGGATGTCTCCTTATAGAATCATGTTTACCAAAGCCTGTCATCTGCCAGTAGAGTTAGAACACCGGGCCCTCTGGGCCATTAAGCAGCTCAATTTTGATTTGAATAAGGCCGGCGAGCTAAGGAGACTGCAGATTTCAGAATTAGAGGAGATACGGAATGAAGCCTATGAGAATGCTCGAATCACCAAAAGCAGAACAAAACTTTTTCATGACCAGATCATAACCCGAAAAAACTTTGCCCTGGGAGATAGGGTTCTGTTGTATAACTCTAGGCTTCATATTTTCACTGGGAACCTGAAAACTCGTTGGTCGGGACCGTTCATTGTGCGCACTATTTTCCCACACGGTGTTGTGCTTATTGCAGACACTAAAACAAAACAGAATTCAAAGTAAATGGGCAAAGACTGAAGCCCTTCTTAACCACTGAGCCTATGACTCCGGACGATAGTGTGCTGACTCTTTTTGCCCCGTCATACCCCTAACCACAACAAATAAATAAAAAAGAAATAAAAAGTAAAAAAAATGTTTATATGCTTACCTCTTCTACATTCTTTTTGACATTTCTTTATCCTATTCGCGCTTGGTCGGCCCGAGTCCACGAAGATGGTGACATCATTTCTTCACCCTATTTATTACATTTGCATTTACATATGCATTCATTGAGGACAATGCATTAGATAGGTGTTGGGGGGGTGCTAACACTTTTTCTTTTTCCTTTTATTCTTTCTTTTTCTTTCAAAAAAAAAACTCCAGATTAAAAAGAAATTTCATACTCTTTATAAAAATACCAAAAGATTGTAGGAATTACGGGAACCTTATTAATGAATCTTTATTTTTGCCTAAATAAACAAGAAAGATTGGTTTGACTAAAAAGTTAGAAGGGATAAGGAAAATAACTCATACCATTTATTTAGCCTTAGTAGAATATGCATAACCCACACACACATTCTTGGAATTTAGAAACACAACTCTGAAAAAAAAGCTGGATAATTGTGCCTCAAGAAGCATGATTACTCACGCCAACAAAAAAAAATCTATATACAATAATGTATAAATAAATCTTGATTTCGTGGCTGACTCCACTTGCATATTTGACCTGAAGGGTCTTTTTCCACCTGGTGCCCTAAGATCATTTGGTTTGGGAGTCATCGGTTTGATATGTGTTAAATAAATGAAGTAGAAAGCCTAATGGAACCAAGAATAATAAGTAAATATTAATAAAATTAAATGATATTCAAAGTTGAGTTGAAAAATCCCAAGCACATCACACTTACACATTATGCATATCTATCTAAAGCAAAATAAAAGAATGAGTTAGAAGTACAAGATCCTTTCTAAATTCAAAAAAAAATCATAGTTTCTTCTTTTATGAAGGCTAAAGTATAAGAGGACTTATGAGGGTTAAACCTAATTCTTACATCATTCGGTCATTTTTACTTAGATGATTGAAAGTTCTTTTTCATGAAAAAAATATTTCTAACAAACTAACTTCTTTTCTTTACTTACTGGATTTTGTGGGTGCAATCCGCTAAAAACTCTCAGGAGACAACACTCCTCCTCTAGGGGAAACCTAAAGGTTTAAAGGCTTGTTGCACATGCTCAGTGCAATCGCGTCACTTGCGAAAGTGGTATAAAAATTTTCTTATTTTTGTTTTGCTTGGGATGAGCAAAAAGATAAGTGTGCGGGTGTGATTAGTCTTTAATTTTGCATAATTTTCATCACATTCTCATATTCATTTCATGTAAAATTTTGCTAATAAAACCTTGCTTGCTTGATCCTAGGTCCATGGTGTACAAATGAAGAAGAAGACCTAAATCACCATTTAAATTGGTGATTAAAAGCCTACCAAGTAGCCATTGACTTTAGAGTGAACATTTTGTCAGCCCAGGGCATCAAATCGCAAATCCAGAAGATCAAGGCGTCAGAAGATAGACTGGACGACGCGCTACCCGAAGCCAGGCGCGCGCTGCCCTGGCAGGGCCGCGGAAACGTGGCCCTGGCCACGTTTTCGCGGCCCTTTGGGCGCGCGCTCGCCTACGCTTCAGGCCACGGGTCACCCACGTGGCCCCCTTTCCCCTGGTGCCTATATATACCCCCTAGGGGTCTTCAATTGAAGCCAGATCCAGAGAATAGAGTTGTATTTTCGTGTTTTGTTGCTAGGAATTGTAGTTGCTTAGTTTGCTTCTTCTAGTTTTAGTTTTAGCCATTAGAGTGAAAGAGAGAGAGTGTGTGTAAGTGTTGTATTTGAAGGGTGACAAGCTAATACAAGTACTACTTCTCTTCCTTCTTTCAATTTACTTGTGCTTTCATTTGCTTTTACTTCCTTGTTATAGTGTAAACTCATTTCTCTTTACTTCTTTCTTTTGTTGTTTCTTGTTGTAGTGTAACTCCCTTCCTCTCAACTTCTTTTCCTTTATTGTTTCTTTTACTTTTATGGCTAACTAACTTTTCCTTAGCATGGCTAACTAACTACTAACCCACTAATTTCTAACACTTGATTGATAACCCAAATGAGTCAATAGTGTCAAACAAGCCTTGTGCAAACAAGAGGTATGGCATCTTAAGACGAGGGTTCTAACTCTAATTTACCTACAAGTATTTACTTTCTTATCTTCATGCTTAATGAGTTTTTGATGATCTATGGGTTGTGTACTTTACTTGTTATTGTAAGTTAGAGACTTTTCCCTTTAACTTTGCCGATACCAATAGTGCACTCGAGTTTTCCCTTATTCTCGCCTTCTATCGGATCTTGATAAGGGAATGTCTGAGTTTTTGCCGTGTATAGCTAAGTTTTAGGATGAACTTTCACTCGATTTCCACGTGAATAGTTCCAATGCACAAGGGTTATGTTCGCCTATGATCCATCGTGAGGCTATCTTCAAAAAGTTAGAAATTAGTGGGAGCACTTAGTAGAAAGTTGGCCATGCATTTTTACAACTAAGAAAAAAAAATTCACTTTTACAAACCACCAAAACATTTTCCAACAATTCTTAAAAACAACTTGTTTTGACTTTTCAATTCTTTATTTGGAAACAAGAACTTTCTCTCTTCTTGAACTTTGAAGCCGCATCAAGCTTCCATCGCTCTCCCTCCTTATGGATACGACCCGTATAGCCACTTCGCTACTACAGAAGAATCGCAAAAGCAGTAACATCAACCCACACTTCCTTCTCTTATTTTAGTGCTTGCTTTTTGCCGATCAAGGAGTCGTCTAGGTCTAAGTCCACCCTAGAATAGGCTTGGTTGATTTTGACTTTGACTTTTGGTGTGATCTTGTTTGCTATTGATTGTTTATGTAAGTGTGGTCAAGAGACCCATGTACATCTAGGTCAAGAAGAAAAGGTTCACCATATATATAAAAAAATAATAAAAAATTTCGGTTATGGCCTATCCAAAATCATATGGTTATGAGTCATTCTATAGGCTAAACCCATCTATCCATCCACCAACCTCTTTCTCGAGCTTTAACACTCAACCCGCCCACTCATCTTTTACATCTTATCCACCCACTTGGTGCAATTACTGTCATGATCTATCCCATCCCTCAGAATAGTGTCCTTTGATATGGTGTACATTAGGATTAGGTCAAAATTAATTCCATACATTTCAAGGACCTACAAGCAAACCTTATCCTTCAAATTTTATTTCAGGGGGTTGGAATTATTTTGACTTTGCATGGGACAAATCCTATACAAATGCTCAGTACAATTGGTCCTGCATTGAACAAACACCTCTTTCATGGGTACTTGATTATGAGCAAGAGGAAATGTGTTAACGATTAGACAAAATAGAAGACGAACTAGAATTCCATCAGAATACCCTGAAAAAAGTCTCTCAAAGATTAGAAACACTTCTAATTCAACTCGTTTCAACCCAAACTCTTGATCAAGATCAAGAGACCCATCAACTTTCACAAGTTGAGGTGGAGAACTCACAAACTTTGCACCAAATGCTAAGTAACAATGTTTCACACTGGGCCCACCTAGCGTAGATGGCTAATGAGTTAGCGGTTGGCAAGAGGATGATTCATTTTCTACTCAACTTGTTCTTGATCTAAAACCAAATAGACATATGTCAATTCAGGAATACATCAATCAAGATAGAATGAAAAGAATGAAAAAAAGTCCAAAGTAGGAAACTCATGTCAATTCTAAATCACATTCGTCTTCATGAAGAAAACGAGTTTAATAATGAACACTATGAGGAAATGTGCGAATATACACCTTGTAGGGAGAAAATTGAGTCATATAGTGAGGATAAATATGACTATGAATCTTTGTGTTTGGATGAAGTGTTTTAAGATAATTTGGATACACATAAACCTCCCAAGGAAACAGTTGAATTATATGGTATGGATGTTTGTGAAGATAATGAGAATCTATTTCTTGATATATTGTCTAAGGATGAGTGTGATCATAGTAGTGAGAAAACGTGTGTCAAAGATATTATGTCTAAAGTTTTCTTTGAGAGAAGAAAGTTTAATTTGAGTATCTTCACATTCAATAAACTAACTAATGATCAATCGGTTAAAAACATAACTCAAGAACCTCAAATTGACAAAAGCTTTAAAAACCTCTTCGAAGATGAACTTAATCATTTTGATGAATCGATTAACGATGCTTTGGTTAGTTATATACATCCGAAAGATATGGTTACTCCAAGTTTTGTGGAGATGTATGAGGAAGAGCTCAAAATTCTAGGTATTCATATTGTTTATGCGCCAACTACAATAGATGAATTTGTGAAGAGTGGTGGAGGGAAGAGGAGTAGAAGGAAGTTGGGAAAGTGATGAACAAGTTGGAAAGGATGAACATAAAACTGACAAAAAGACTGACATCTTCAATTTCACCACTAAAGAAACACATTGGAAAGATGAAAAACGAGCTCGAGGAAAGGAACCACCACCTTAAGGTCACATTTTGCCTTCCCTTTCTTCTTTTTTCACGCATTTATGCATACATTGAGGACAATGCATAAGATAGGTGTGGGGAAAGGTTTACTAACATGCTAACATAGGTAGGTTTACTAACAATTTTTTTCTTTAAAAACTTTTTGAAAAAGAAAACAATACTTTGATTTATTTTTGAAAGGAATTCAGTTAATTTTAAGGAATAGGAAAATCATAATTAGGACTTATTAATACTTGGTCAAAATAAGATTATCTATTTGATTTTTAAGTTTAGGAGAAAAAATTGAAAAAGTAATTTAGGCTTGATTTTTACCTTGATGAAATATGAACACTTTATACACTTTCATACTTAGGATTCGAGATAAAGACTTTTGTGCCTAAGAATATATATATATATATATATATATATATATATATATATATATGAAAAATAAATAAATCTAACTATTGATTAGCTAGGTGATTCGGCCTAAGAAAGCCTTGGTATTTACATGAAAGGTAATTGATAAGTTTGGAAAAAAATATATAAATATAATATATGTATTAATACATCTAATAATAAATTAGTTAAGTATTAGGGCCTGAAGAAGCCTTGATACTTACACAAAAGAAAAATAGATGAGTTATACATATTTAAAAAAAGTACTTAAAGAGCAACGAAGTGATAATATTTCGAACTTCTGCACAAAACAAAAGAGAAAAAAAATTATATACAAGGCATAAAAGTTGAAGTTGAAGAATCCTGAGTCAAAAACTAACGGTCACAAAGGTACATATGACTTAGGGTAAAATAATAGACTAAGTGAGAAATTCAGTTTTAATCCTAACTTAAATTGATAATAAAATATTTGCATCGAGATTAAGTGTATGAATGAATAATTGGTGATCCTAAGACTTAGAAATTACTTGATTTCTTCAAAAATATTTCAAATATTTTTTCTTTTTCAAAATGGTATTTTAAAAATACTAACATTTTGTTTTTCTTTCTTTATGAATTTTGTAGGTGTAATTTACTGAAAACCCTCACATGACAAAACTCATCCTTTAGGATAACCTAGAGGTTTAACAGCTTATAACACATGCTAAGTGCAACCGTGATTCCTACAAAAGTGAGTTAGTTTAGAATAGATTAGTTTAGATTTTTTTGTTTTACTTGAGGACGAGCAAAAAGATCGGTGTGGGGTGTGATTGGTCATCAATAATGCATATTTTATTCACATTTTCATATTAATTTTATAAAATATTACTATTTAATTACTTTATTACTTAGTAATGTGCAGGCCTCCATAATCCAAGATAAAGCCCAAGAGAAAGCCCAAAAGCCCACAATTATTATGAAAATAAAGATTAATTGGGAAGACAAAGGAAGCTTCTATTCTATTCTATTTGAATTTGGGTTTTAAATTAATGAGTTTAAATCTAGATGAAGAGAAGGGTAAAATAAGATAAATCCTCATCCAATTGAAGATAGATGTGGACTCCTATATAAATTTTGGTTGCTTGCCCTACAAGTCCTAGAAGATGAAGGAGATAAAGCTAAACCTATTTGGAGATAAGGAGGAGAATTCAAGCTAAATTTGGATTTGAAAATAACTTACTTCTTAAGTTATCTAGAGACTGAGGATATCATCAAATTCAGAGTTCAAATTCAAGATCGAGAATATATCTACAGGCAGACGGACCAGACGAAGCCACGTACCAAAACGTGGCATCTATCTCTCTACTTTGCAGCGAAAACTTAGCAAAAGCTGCATTTCTACGGCCATCTTGTTGCCGTTTGCGTGGCGGTTATGGGACAGTGTTCATTTGGGACTCTACTTCCCAAATCTCTTATAAATACTCCTGAGGAGTAACAGAGCAGAGATCACATATAAGGTAGTTTAGATTCTGAATTTTCATGTATTTTAGTCTTTGTACGAGGAGGAAGATGACCATTGTAATTGAATCGTGACAATCAATAAACAGGTTCTACCTTTCTCATTTCTTTGTTGGTTTTTAAATTTGTTTTTTCTTTCTTTCTTTATTTCTTGTTTTCATTTACTTGCTTTGTTTACTATGATGTTTAGGTAGATCTTTCTCATGGCTTGCTAAGATATCACCATTATCACATCTAATGTATAGTAGATAATCGGATCATATCATATGCCTGCCTACTTCAATCTTTATCTTGAAGACTCATGAGGATAAGGAACTAGGTTAAACACTTTTTAATTGTTCTTATTAATCTATACTTAATAATGATCTTGATATTTTAATGTTCAACTTTAATAAGTGTTAGGGTTAAAGATTTGCTTATACTTTCTAATGATCTTTCTTACTCTATACTTGACCAACAATCTTGATATTGTAATGTTACATCATGGTTAGTACTATTTCAAACTGTACCCTAGTTTTTGTCTTATGTATCTTAACTTGATCTTTTAGTAAAATATCATGTTTAGGATTTAAAGTGAAGTAATTATCAATCTAGCGTTAGCATGCATGGTGGTCGATTATTAGTGAGTTATGAACTTTTCTTTTAGGTTAACACTCTCTCCCAATACAATCTATCTTTTCTTTTTCTAAGTTCTAACAACAGAGAAGATCATAAGAAGGCAACAGTACCGAAAAGCGTCCATCGGATCTCTCTCTGAGTTCGATCTGCTTTAGCCCTAGTTACCGCGGTTAAGTTGAGGAAGACAAAGATACGCTTCGATCCATACAACTTCAATCTAACCCCCTTAATCTCTATTTTCTCCCGTTCAGGGTCTTAGACGGGCACCACACCGTTGCTTCTAACCTAAAAAGTGTCTCTTCTTCCATGTGTTCTGATAGGTTATATCACTGGAGAGCGCACAAACTTCACTTGTAGGGGTCGATCCACGGTGAGCCAGTTTTATCCACCACATGATAAATTTTCTTTTATTCAGTTTTGTTTAACTTTTGGTGTCTGAGGCCTATGAATTTACCGACTATATTTGAATGTACCCGTAAATCAGACATTAAGTGTTATTACATAGTATCATATCTTGGTTTTAAAGCAAACATACATTCCTAATTTTGTATGTTTCTAATGTTTTGACCATAAAAGAATGTTAAACCAACGAATATGGATATCTAACTCTTGTAAAATTAAATTAACATTTCAGACTCTAATCTTAATCAAAAATTGTATTCATCAATATAGTTATAGAGTCAACATCTTTTTGTATACACATTTGTATTCCTTAAAGGAAAAAAAATGTATAAATGATTAATAGATATGTAAAATAGAAGTAGATCATGGGTCTAACTCTAGTATCCCTAAGTTTTTTTAATTATATTTTCAAGTAGTCCAACATTTTGGCATTCAGATGTTACCCATTTATTAGGATTTCAGTATAGTTCAGTTAGTTCTTATATAAAGAACCATGCCTGCCTATTGCCTATTCATCTCCTAGGTCCAACTGGAACCAGATACCCCACCATCTAACCATGAAAATCCTATTAAACGAGTCATCTAAAAAATTGAAAAAATTTATGTCTTTAGATATCTCACCTAGGTCTCGGTAACTCTGAATTAGATTCATCTCCCATTGTCCACATTATATTAAGTTCAGTCAGTTTAAAGAATTTTTTTAATTATTAGATTAAATATAATTATTATAAAGGGATTTTGTTATGGCCACCTAAGCCAAATCGTAATTAGAAAAACTCACTCGCATAATTTTATTTGCCTTAGTCACTTTCTTTTTTAAAATAAGGATGTGCGCCTACGTGTCAAGCGCTGAAGCGCTCATCAGTGGTGAAAGACACAATATCTCTTAGTAATCGCTTCAAAAAATAGAGCGCTTTGAAAATGTCCTATTTCTGAGGATTGTGACTATGATCACAGTCCTCACAAAATAATCGCACTATAGAAGACACGACTATGATCATAGTTCTCACAAAAATGCCTTATTTATAAGGACTGCGACTATGATCGCAGTCCTCAGAAAATGCGCTATTTATGAGGATTGCGACCATGATCGTAGGCCTCACAAAATGTCATGTTTTTGAGTCTTATATGTTGCGACCATGATTGCAATCTTCTCTATTAAGACTGTGATCATGATTGTAATATTCACAAAAATATCCTATATTTGAGTTTTTATGAGGACTGTGACATCATGATTGCAGTCCTCACAAAATGTTTTATTTCTGAGTCAATTCTCACAGAGGACTACGATCATGAATCGCAATCCTCATATCAACATCGCCTTCATCAGCAAACCCCTGTCCACTGACATCAAATGATCCCTAATGTATTTCAGATTTAACACAAACAAAACTCTTCGCATGCACGAATAACAAGATATGCAAAAGATCGATCTCCAAAAAAGATTTCAGGGCCGACCTTGCCCTTAGGAAGCGGCTCCCCGCCCCCTTCCAACCCTTACGGTGACCTGACCGCGCAGATCGACCCGCGAATAACTCTGCGTCGGGGTCAAGGTTGAGGGTAGAGCAACGTTAGGGTGATAGGGGAGGGTAAAAGAGGAAATAAAAATATATAAAGAAGTGGTGATTGGGAGGAATCAGTTTTGCTGCCGTGGATTAGGATGTAGCGAATAAATTATGAAGCTGAGTATTTTTCTAATTATGAAGTTAAGTAGGCGGCTGTAGCAAAATTTTCAATTATTAGTTAAAGTTTTTATTAAAATTTAATATATTAATATTAGAATTTTTTATTAATAGATTAATTTTTTATTACTAGATTAATATAATATACTTCACTTAATTTTAATTCTTACTTTGTTTATAGAATAGTAATATTTAATATAAATTTAATGACTTTGATTATTAGATTAAAATTTTAATTATTTAATGTTTAAAATATTTATTTTTAATATTTACTATATTTACTATTTTATTTTTATATTTAATATATTATATTTTTAATATTTTTAATTATCTAATTATTAATATTTTTTATATTTACTATTTTTAGTATTTACATTTTTAATATTTGTAATAACCAAACAATTAATATTGTGGTCAACTTTTTTACTTACAACTTACATATTACGACAACCAAACACCGTAATATACAATACACTTTTTCTCTTATAATTTTACATTACCAGCCAAACACCGAAAAACTAACTTGCATGCAACTCACTTACAATTGTAAAAGACTTTATCACTTACGACTTACGGTCACTTAAGATAACCAAACAGGCCCTACTCTAGTATTTAAGTGTGATTTTCATGATAACAGTATATCAGTCATCTGGTATGGTCAAATATGCGTAATTTAAGAATATAAATAAAAAAATGTGTTAAGAAATGCGTTTGCTGCATAATTTTATTTTGAAAAGTAATTTCTTTGCAAGGCATCATGATCAATTAATAATTTTGACTTTTGGCACAATTTTTTTATTAAATTAAAATATTTAATAGTAGTAAAAGTAAGACGAAACGCATCTGAATGCTAGCTCTTCTTTTTGTTAGATTTTAGGATCAATCCGATAACTATACCGATCTAATTGGCCAGGTTGGTGAATATCAGGTGGGAGGTTTTCTGTTCAATAGAACGTTCCTTAATTACAGAATCACCTTTCAATTATCTTCCTTGGTTAAAAACCAATTAGACTGGTATAAGTCATTCTTAATATACTGAATATTAGTATAACCCCTGTATATAGAAAATTAATTCACTTATATAGTACTTGGAGTGAGGTACGCTTATAGCGAATCTTCTTAAGATAATTACATCCCCCGCTATGGTGCTAACGGGTTACTGGACGCTGTCTCCCAAGATACAACACTCCTTCACGGTATTTGGATAGCACTACCAAATCACCATACGGTCGAACCGTAATTAACCAGTACCTTCACAGAATTATCAAAGTAGAAGGACCAAGACAAATTTCAGGTAGAATATTTGTCTTTACTTTGGAGGAACACCCACCGTAGAGAAAGGAGAAAGATAGAAAAATATTCTTCTTTGGAAGTCGCAAATTTAGACAACAATTCTAGTAAAGAATCTGTTGAATTTTCTGAGCCTTCTTTCAGAACGAATTTTCAGAATCTGTTGGAAGTCACTTCAAAATCCGAGTTGCAGAACTTCCACTTCCTGTTGGAAGTTACTTCTGAATCTGAGTTGCAGAATTCCCACTTCAGAATGCAGAGGAAGGAACTTGTTTTCCTTTTCTGTGTTGTTATTTTTTATGTGTTATAAATAAGAGAAAAGGAGCGCTATTTATAGCGCTATGGGAGATGCAAATCCGTCCATTCCCTTCTGAACGGTTGCAACGGTTCGGTCTGAACCGTTGCAACGGTTCATTTTAGACAGAAACCGCCAAACCGTTCGCGGTGGTTTTTCCTGTCAGCCGTTGTGCTATTTCGGTTCAGATCTGGATGGCGGAGCGGGTGCGATCCGCTGTACCCCATACCCGTGAGACTCGGTTCAAAAAAGAACCGGACCGGGTAGGGAGCCCGAACCCGAGCCCGCCCAGCTCCGGCTCTGGCGCCGGCACGTGCGTGCACGTGGGCATGGTTTCCCCCTAATCGCGCGTGAAAACTCCAAGTACCCAAAGGGCACACCCTTTGTTCCCATTTTTTTTCTATTTAAATACTTCAAACTTCCATCCCATGGCCAGTGTGGGACTAAATACTTTTAGCTACCTTTAGTCCCCTTTTGGCTTTTGAATTAGGCAAATTTTAGACTTGAATATCTCATTCATTCAAAGTCATAATTGAACATGTGAATAACCGTTTCCCCAATGGAAGGAGAAACACACTCCAACCATTATCAAATTGATTCTATTAATGGATCTCGTCGTAATTCAACTCAAAGATTCACATTTAATTCTTCATAGTTTCTGACAATCCCCCATAAGGAATGGAGATTTAAGGATTGACACACAAAGAGACTGACTCTATAGTGAAAGGTGCTTTAGAAAAGAAGCTGCATCAGGATAGGTGACTAAGTCTTAAACCTCCATAGCGAAAACTTTATCGGACTTACTGGCTAATCAGTGAACTAAGTCTTGAACTGTTAGCCGTTAGTGTAAGCCAAGTCAACAAGTTTCACACAGTAACTTTCCAAATCTAATTAGTTCTCGGTTGTGTCTATTTTGGCCCTAGACATTCTTAATTTCAGAGAGTATCTTTAGGGAATAACAGCCTCCATAGAAATTCCCAAAGAGCCGACCCAACTCTATACTCACATAGATGATCATCCTATTATGAGTAGTCTACTCTACTCACTTGTTTAATGACAAGATATAGGCATCATTAAAAGCATTAAGCTTATCCTTAATATACTTGTAGAAAGCACTTGTGTGCACCTTAGGAATGGACTGGAGTCAAACTCCTAAGTGCTTACTTACTGAGTCAATCATAACTAGTTTTTTTCTCTTGAACTTAGTCCGTGGGATCTCCAATCGCTAAGTGAGATTTCCATTAAACTGAGTTGGTAAGGTTAGGCTTTTAGACCCATTCTCCTCGATGCGCAGTTTATACGCTCTCCACTTAAATCTTGGTAAGCGGATCCGCTAAATTATCTTTGATGAGACAAAGTCAATAGAGATAATTCTATTTGAGAGCAACTGCTTAACGGTATTATGTCTGCGATGAATATGTCTAGACTTACCGTTATATATAAAATTTATGCCCTAGATATAACTGCTTGATATTACAGTGTATGCATATAGCGGGCACTGGCTTTTGCCATAATGGTATATCTTTCAAAAATTGTCGAAGCCATTCTGCTTCTTCTCCGGCCTTATCTAAGGCTATGAATTTCGATTCCATAGTGGAACGGGCAATACATGTTTGTTTGGAAAATTTTCAAGATACCGCAGCTCTCCTAGAGTAAATACGTATCCGCTAGTTGATTTTAATTTCTCAGAATCTGCAATCCAATTAGCATCAATGTATCCTTCAAGTACAAGTGGATATTGTCCATATCTCAAGGAATATTCTTTGGTATGTGATACGTAACCTAATACTCATAGTAGAGCAGCCTAATCATCATCACTAGGGTTACTAGTGTATCTGCTTAACTTGCTTGCAGTGTAAGCAATATCGGGTCTAGTGCAATTCATTAAATACATTAGACTTTCGATAATCTGAGAATACTCCAACTAGCGTACTCCAGTTCCTGTATTCTTACGAAGGTGGATGTGCGAGAGAAAAGTATTTGTATTCTCCTTTATCCCATGATCCTTGAATCTTTCTATCATCTTATCCATGTAGTGAGATTGAGATAGACTGATTCCATCTAGTGTTCTTGTGATTTTAATTTCTAAAATTACATCTGCAACTCCCAGATCCTTCATATCAAAACTGTTGGATAACATTCTTTTAGTGGACTTAATAATTTCAATATTAGTCCCAAGTATCAACATGTCGTCTACATAAAGACAAACAATGATACATGCATTTCTAACTATTTTAGTATAAACACACTTATCGTATTCATTGATAGTGAATCCATCTTTGATCATGACACTATCGAATTTCTCATGCCATTATTTTGGAGCCTGCTTTTAAACCGTATAAGGATTTTACTAATTTACACACTTTTGTGTTCTTCGCCCTGACTATAAATTCTTCAGGTTGCTCCATATATATTTATTCATTAAATTCACCGTTTAAGAATGCAGTCTTGACATCCATTTGATGGATATCTAAGTTATGCAACACTGCAATTGTAATCAACATCCGAATGGAGGTATTCTTATTACTGATGAACAAGTATCACTGAGCATGTGCAACAAGCCGTTAAACCTCTAGGTTCCCCCTAGAGGACGAGTTTTGTCTCGTGAGGGTTTTCAGCGGATTACACCCACAAAATCCATAAAGAAAGAGAAATAAAGAGTTAGTATTTTCGAAAAGCATTTTGAAAGAGAAAAATATTTGAAATATGATTGTAAGATCTAAGCAATCTAAGTTATAGGAAAAACCGAATTTTTCATTCCTAAACTTAGTCTCTATTCAAAAATTTGTTATCAATCAAAGTAAGGAGTCAAATTGTACTTCTCATCTAGCCTATTACTTTACCCTAAGTCATATGCACCTTGTGAATGTGAAAAGCACCTTGTGAATGTGAAAATTTTGACTAAGGGTTCATTAACTCTAACTCTTATGCCTTATTAATTTATATATATCAATTTTTATTTTTTATTTTATTTTTTGGTATTTTCCTTAGTTCTATTAGGCTTTCTAATCTGCCCATGTAACGAGCCTCTAATCGATGACTCCCAAACCAAACGGTCTTAGGGCACCAGGTGAGAAAACACCCCCAAGGACTTAAGGACTCGAGCAAACATGGCCACAAAACTAAGGATTTTATTATATGAACCTCTTATAGGCGTGAATACTTATGCTTTATTAGGCACAAATACCCAGCTTAATCAGAGGATTTTTCTTTTTAAACTTATCTAATCATCTTTCGCATAAATACTAAGGCTTACTTAGGCCAAAGCACCTAGCTAGTCAATAATTAGATTTGTTTGTATATATATATATATTATTTTTATAACTTATCTAATCATCTTTCGCATAAATACTAAGGCTTGCTTAGGCCAAAGCACCTAGCTAATCAATAATTAGACTTGTTTTTTTTTTTATAAGGCATAAGAATCTTTGTTTTGAACCCTAAGTGTGTAAGTGTATGAAGTGTGCATATTTCATCAAGGTAAAGATCAAGACCAAATTACTTTGACAAATTATCTTCCTAACTCTAAAATCAAACAAATAATCTTATTTTGACCAAGTATAAGAAATCCTAATTTGGATTTTCCTATTCCTTAAAATTAATTAATTTCTTACAAAATAAGTCAAAATATTGTTTCTATTTTTCAAAAGGTTTTTAAAAGTAAGGAAAAATGTTAATATTTTTTTTTAAATAAAAAGAAAAGTTATGTTAGACCCTCCCCCACACCTATCTCATGCATTGTCCTCAATGTATGAATTAATGCATAGATGCATGAAAAAGAAGAAAGGGAAGGAAAATGTTACTTAAGGTGGTGGTTCCGGTGGTGGTCTGATTGGTCCACGAAACGTGACCCAATCAACTTTTCTTGGGTCTCGGAGGAACCCACCAGAAATATCTTTAATATAACCCATTAAAAAGATAAATCCATGAAGAATTTTTATTAAAAATTTAACCCCATCTAATTTCCATATTCCATAACTAATTTCGGAGTCAAATTTGTCAACCAACCGTCCCAGAAAGGAGTATGAAATGATAGAATGATTGACTTGGACTCAGGAAGGACAGGAACTAATACCGACTCTGGAAGGTGACTTAAATCAAGTAAAGGTTCAAGAGTCGAAATAGGTTCAGAAATTGGGTCCAAGTCAAGAAGTTGAAACTCAAGTCCACATGTGTTTTCCAACAATGGAATGTGACCTAATATGGGTGATTCCAGTCAGGGATGATAGGTGATGGAATCAAAACTGACTCTAGAATATTATTCAAGGTTGGTAATAAAACAGGAGTCAAAATTGATTCAGAAAGTTGAACTGGATCACAGATTTGAGAATCTAGGTCACACATCTCATTGAGTTCAATATCATAAAAATGAGAACTTGCCAATTTGTCAATAGGATCTTCAAAAGTGTATAATTGGTCAAGTTCAATATGATCCTCAAAGATGGGTGATTCAATTTTATTATGATTGGTACAGAATCCAATGTTGACTCTGGGAAAAGATTGAAGTCAGGTGAAGATACCAGAGTCATTATTGAATCAGGAAGAAGAATTGAGTCACTAATTTGGGGTTCAGGATCATAATCATTTT